>JAPYYJ010001526.1:0-14057 GCA_028533885.1 Nasua narica | reverse complement strand
AAGTTGAAAGCACTGTGTACAGTTATCTTGAATAGGTTGAAACCTATAAAATATACCTACATATGCATATTTCACTTATTAAATGTGTATTTATATATGCATGGAAAATTTCTGGAATAATAACACTGGAAAATGTTAGCATGGCTAAGTCTAGGGACAAGCGTGGTAATGTTACTTTTTATTTTATATTCTGTGCTATTAGAAGTATTTTTTTTAGCTTACCAGTTTAATCTTTTTTCAATTAATTTTTATTTTTCAGTATTCCAAGATTGATTGTTCATGCACCACACCCAGTGCTCCACGCAATACGTGCCCTCCTCCATACCCACCACCAGGCCTCCATACCCACCACCAGGCCCTCCTCCATACCCACCACCATACCCACCAATCTCCCCCATCCCCCCACCCCCTCCCCTCCAAAACCCTCAGTTTGTTGCTCAGAGTCCACAGTCTCTCCTGGTTCATCACCCCCTCCGATTTCCCCAGTTCACCCTTCCTTGCCTATTGGAAATATTTTTTAGTAAGTATTATTTTGATAATAAAAAGCCTCATGAAAAATCTATTAGAAAGCAAAGAAGAGAGCAATCAATTTGGGATAATCCAAAATAAATATTTAGAATTTTAAAACCCTAATTTTCAAGAAGTAGGTTAATGCAATGCCTGCATAATTCTCTTGGAAATCATCCTTTGATAAAAGAATTGGGAGACATGGGGCTGGCAGTAAATGTGAGTTGTCTTCTGGAAGGTTCACAGGGGACTTGGAGGGCCCTGGTGTCATCCTAGGAGGGGCCCCTTCCGTTGTGCCAGGGGTTGTGGGCTTCTCCAGAGACCCGGCCCTGGTTGGCCAGTCCCCTGAGAACATTTCATCCTGATGCCACTGGCCTGATGGTTTGGAGGACGAGTTAGAACAGCTCCCACAGGCGTGCATAAAAGTGTAAAGATTCCTCTTTTTTTTTAAGTAATTTAAGGTTAAGGGCAAATTTACTTTCATAATCGGGTTACATTTAGCCGATTGACTTTGATAAAAAAAAAAATCCTTTTCCTTGCTCTTTTAAATCAAAGACAAATAAAGAGCAAATACTATCTTTTGAAACATGAAACACATCGGTCCACGGGCTAAATTCCAATAGGACACACAATGACAACTCGGAAAAGTTGCCAGAAGTAACAATATAAGCTCCCGCAATTTAGAGTATGTATGCTGAGCTCATTTCATCAGTACTTAGAGCTGCCAAATCGTACTCAGATTTGTTTTGTAAGTCAGTTTTTAAATTACTTTAAAAGAATCGTGTTTTGTCAATGTTAAAAGTAGCACTTGCTTGTGTAGAAAATGCACAAGACAGGGAAGAGTGTAGAGAGGAAAATTAAAATCATTCCTGATCTCAGCATGCCGAGGTCGCTACTGTGAAAGTTCTCGGTAAATTTCCTCCTGTCTTTTTTTCTCTCACATATGTATTTCATTTCAGTTTTATGACTCTTTTTTTTTTAATTTTTTTAAAGTTAACATTGGGTTCTCCCATGTCCTGAAAATATTTTCCAGAAGGTGTTTTTAATGATGGCTTAGCGTTCTACGGTGTGGGTGTACTAGTGACTGAATTGATTACTATTGATTACTATCTTTTTCATCTTTTGTCAAATTGATAAAAGAAAAATGTTCTTGGTAATCTTTCCATTTGCCCCTGTCTTATTAATAGGGGAGTGGGCGTTGTGAGGAGCGTGAAACTCTTTTGGGTTTTGTCCATGTAACATCTCTTCTGTGAACCACCCTGTCCTGTATGTTTCGCTCTGTGACATCATCTTTTTAAGTGATTTCTAAAATGGAGTCATCTATGTTGCTGATACTAAAGCCGTTTTGGATACATGATTCCAATAATGACTTCTCAGTTATCGTTTGCCTTTGGTTTTTTAGCTAGCCTCTAAGAAAGCTAGAAAGAGAGGAAGAAAGACCCAGAAGGAAATAAATCACACAGCCGTTAAGAACCCATTTCCCACTTTCTGTGCCCTGGGAGCCTCTGAGCCCCACCCTGGCCACCTGTACCAGGAAGTCACCACACCTGCTACCTGCGGTTGTTGTGGGGGGCTAACGAGATGGTGCAGATGAAGCACCTGGGCCCCATAAGTTTCTCTTTGAGGCTATGAATTTCATAGGTATTTTCCTATTTTAAATGAGATTTTCTCCAAATATCATTTTCTATTATTATTAGTTGTATATTTTACTTATGTACTTTTTTATTATAGAGGTATAGATGACATAAAATGTCACATTAGTTTCAGGTTTGCAACATAGGCACTCGACAAGTCCGTACATTATGCGACACTCGTCATGACTGTAGTCCCATCTGTCCCCACACAACATTATTATTACAGCATCACTGTGTTTGCCAGGCTGTGAGTTATATACTTTATATATATTTTTTTTAACCTTTATATTTTATATATATATTTGCACCATCAGCTAAGTGAACTCTCAGGTTATTTCTCCTTTAGTTGATTCCTTTGGATTTTCTTGAATATGCAGTCATGGTGAAATGTGGCCGATTCTCTCTCCCTGTCCCTGTAGTTACTCTTCCGGCTCCTGCCCTCCCGGGAGGCTCCAGGCTCTGCCCCCCACCTTCCCCCTGACACTCCCTCCTCTGCCCTAGCGCATCACTGGCCTCCGTTGTAATTAGAAACACTTGCTGACTGGATACGTTCAATGCGTATTCATCTAAAATAATAATAACCGAGACTAACATTTTTTGAGAGTTTATTCAGTCCCAGGAATTCCAAGTACTTCACACATTAATTTAAACTGTGCATTAATTTGCTATTGCTGCTATAACAAATGACCACAAACGTGGTGGTTTCAACCAATAGAAATTTATTTTTCTCCCAATTCTGGAAGTTGGAAGTGTGAAGTCAAGCGTGTCGTCAGGGCCGTGTGCCCCCCACCCCCACCCCGGAAGCGCTAAGGGAGAATCTGCCTCCTGGGCTCGTGGATGCATCCCTTCAGTCTCTGCTCTTCTGCGTGCCCCTAATCTCCCTGCACTCCTCTCTCCAGGGGACCCATTTCGGGCCCACCCAGATAATCCAGGATAATCCCCCTGTCTCATGATCCTTAATTTAATCCCATTTACAAAGACCCTATTTCCACATAAGAGAACATTTACAGTCTCCGGGGGTTAGCACCCAGGATCTGGGGGGAGGCCTGTCCAGCAGACGGCAGCACTCGGCAGCTCTGAGATGCGCACTCTTCTCGTTTGCACGGCAGCGTTCGCGGTGAAGGACAGAACCACACTGGTCTGTTCTAGTGCTTACTCTCCGCCCACACTCTCCCGCCGGCCTTTCTGCTCTGTCCGGCGGTGTAGCCTAAGCCACATGCGGCTCGTGAGCACTTACAAGGTAGTCAGGGAGGGTCTGAATGGTTAATTTTATTTTGTTCTAATGAATGTAGATTGAAGTTGAGAAAGTCACACGTCACAAGTGGCTACCATGTTGGACAGCGCTATCATGCGGACACTTGTCTTCGGAAAATATCTTGCTACAATTGCTAAGTCTCCTGCCTTGGGCCCTGTCGTAAACTATCATTGATGTTTCAAAATCTATCAATAAGCTTTATTTTAAAGTATCATCAAGGGTCTTGTAAGAGCCCCTCTCCAGCCCCGCAGGGTTATGAGAACCCTGAAGCCCAGGGAGGTTCCCTGCCCACAGCCAGTCCTCAGGGGGACTGTGGGCTCCGGTCACCGAAGATGCAGCCCTCGTGGGCATCAGGCCACCTGAAAACCAGGGCTGATCCCAGCCCTTTGGGTCTTTGCAAGCTGTCCTGTGACGAGCGTTGCCACTTCCTCCCCACCTACATTTTGTTACTCGATGTGTGGCATCCAGGCCCAATGTGCAGCTCACCCTTCAGTCCAGAGGGCACCCCCAGAGAGAGGGCTAACTCTAGGATCGGCCCAGTGGCCCTTCTTGGATTTTAGCCCACTCCTTTCAATGCACGGACTCTTAAGGAATCTGGAAGAGATGTAGATTAGGTAGCCTTATTCCATTTGTCAAGCCAGCACACATTTCCAGAGGAAAGGCTTGGGATGACTTTGGTCCTCGGCGGGGTGGGCCTGGCTGGGAATGTCACGGACAGAGCCATTGTCTCTAATCTTACTGCGTGATCGTGTTCATGATGAACATATACATGATAAATCACACACACGGGAGGAGAGCTTGTAGACCCGGGCGGTGTGGGTTCAACCCTCAGCTCTGGGACTTACACACTGTGTGACCTTGAGCCACTTCCTTAACCTCTCTGGGCCTCCATTTCCTCATCTTGAAGAGAGGATCTTAATAGCACGTAGCTCGCAGGTGGGATAACATCGATTAATTCATATAACATCCTTGGAGCGATATGTGGCACGTGTTACACTCTCCATAATTATATCAAGCATAGAGGAAGGCCGTCATTTTCTAGACACAAAATTGGCAGTTTCCACTCCTTGTGGGATCCAGCTGTGAGCATCTTTTCGAAATGCTGCATTGGAAATCTCCAGAAGGAGAGACTGGCTGGCGGGGGAGCAGGGGGAGGCAGGGCTGCCAGGGCAGGGGGGTGGGGACAAAGCTGAGGGGATAATAGCAGGGCAGGCAAACAAGAATTAGACAGTATGGAATGTGCTTCGGTTCCCCAGGGCGGAGCGGTGACTTGTCTATAGATCACCAGCAAATGTGCATTCTTTCTGGAAGAGGTCTTGGAACGCTCTGTGTGGGTGGGGGGAGCGTTGTTTGTTTGCTTGTTTCAGTTTTAAAATTGAGGTATCATTGAAATGCACTAAAATTCGCCCTTCTGCGCACCTTGCAAGTTAAGCTTTGTCACTTTGAGGTATGTGGACCCACGGAGACTCTTCTCTCGCTCTCCCAGTTTATGCCGATCTGGGCTTCAGGAACTCACACTGGAGGGGCTTGTAGAACTGGGGTGACCATACTCACTGCCCAGTAGAGCCCCAGACCGTGAGCAGAAATCCGCCGAGGGTGAATGGTTTGGACGGAGGCAGAACTTCCGTTCCCGCCGGCATGGGAAAGTGGAGGGCTGTCCCGGTGTCGCCCGCTCTGGCCTCTAGCGGTCCCCGCCTGGATGTCCTAAGCCCTCGGGGCCACACCAGCTTCCACCGCAGTTCATTCCTTCGGAAGCGGGTCTGTTCGTCTCAGCCTCTGTGGCTCTCCACTCTCCTTCCTGGGAAACTGCCCCGGAAGCTTCCCGTGGGCGCTCCTCTGGGATCCCAGGGCCTGTGGCTCAGGAGAGGCAGGGCTGGAATTCATACTCAGGTCTCTGGATTCCAAAAGCCATGATGCTCCCACACCCCTAAGCGCGTCCCCTTGTTCTGAGCCTTCCAGAAGCAGAAGGCTTGTCCTGCGTGCAGTGTCACCCTGCAGGAAAAGCCGGCAGTTACCCGAGGCCACGGGGCTCATTCGGTACCACCTGGGAATCCAGGGCTCTCCTTTCTGATTCCTTCTCTTTCCCCTCCTCCGAGACATCCGCACAGTGAGCGCAGCGATGGTTCTGTGTAGGGAGAAGGAGGGAGACGCACCGTGGGATTCCGGGGGGCTGGCATGCCTCAGTCATCTTACAGATTTCAGAGTGGGCTCAGAGAAGCGAGAAGTTGGCTAAAACCTAGGTATTTACTGGCAGAACTGAAACCCAGTGGCGTGAAGACTTGCAGAAATGCAAACGTCTTATAAAACCAAAACTGGTTTCAGGGCAGGGTTCAGAACTGGGGCCTCCGAGGACTTTTCAAGACATCAAGAAGAAATCACTAGAATGTATATGGCCGATACTGTCTGGGTCGTAGGGCCCACACCTGGTTCTTTTCTTTATGCCCCTGCACGGAATTTCCTGCATGGAGCAGGAATAACTTCCAGAATGGAAAAAAGAAGGGAAAGGGTTGGTCACACCCAGGGAGGTGAGTGAGAGGTTCTTTCTTTCGAGTTCTGTCACCAGTAAATTCTCCAGCTGTGGTCTGGAGAGGAGATGTGAGCACGTGCTCAGACCAGGAGGTGAATAACTTTTCTGCCATCTGTTTTGGTGGAAAATACATCAGCTTGAGCACGGGATGTAAGAAGACATGGGATGAGAAATTAAGTGCCTGGCGTGACCCACCGAGGCCTTGGGGACGGGTGCACCCCTGTGTGAAGTCACGTGTACATGCCACCCGTCACGCTCAGTCAGATTAGGAGCACCCATCCGGCTCTCGTGGTCCATCCGGGTGCCAAGTCCTGTTGAAAGACAGGCCCCGAGGCTCTTTTGTGAATGCATCGGACCGATGCCCCTTCCGTGGGCCAGGTATCACTCCGGCTTATGCCCCCAGCTCCCGCTGCGCCCTCCATTGCGCCGTGCTTCGGTGTCTGTCCCATGAGACCACGAGCTTTTGGGGGGCGGGACAGTGAGTCTTGCTGTGGTCCTTTCCCAGCCAAGCAGAGGGCCTGGGATTCAGCAGATGGCATATGGGAGTCGAGCCTAGCTAATGGGCAGGGATACCTGAAGGTCTAACCGAATATTGTCACTAATATTGGGCCCGACTGCAGGGTCTCTCATATCAGAGTCTGCACCAGGATTAGCTGGAAAGCCTGTTAGAACACAGGTTGCTGGACCCCATCCTCAGGAGGCCTTGGGTGGGAACTGAGAGTCTGCATTTTTTTTTTAAGTTTTAATCACCTCCCACTCTTTTTTTTTTAGGATTTTATTTATTCGTTTGACAGAGGGATACACAACGAGAGAGGGAACACAAGCAGGGGGAGTGGGAGAGGGAGAAGCAGGTTTCCCGCCAAGCAGGGAGCCCGATGAGGGACTTGATTCCAGAACCCTGGAATCATGACCTGAGCCAAAGGCAGACGCCCAATGACTGAGCCCCCCAGGTGCCCCCACCTCCCCCTCTTTTTACTTCATTATTTTATGTATGTGATAAAAACCCTTAAGATAGGGTCTACCCTCTTAGCAAATGGTTGAGTATATAGTGCGGCATTTTTAACCATGAGCATAGAGCTAGACCTCCAGGACGTGCTGGTGCACGCAGCCGAACTTTGCACCCTCTGACGCATAGCCACCCCGTCCCTCCCTGCCCCCTCCCCGACAACGGCCACGCAACACTCACGAGAGTTCACTTCGCCTGTGACACCAGCCGCGTGCATTTTCCACACACGGAGCACCTTTCCTCACCGCCAGCCGGGTGCCCCATAATTCAGCACAGCTCGGACGCGACCCAGAGACCTCGCCGGACCCCAAAGACCGAGGGCCAGGTCCTCTGAGACCGCTTCGGCTGCCGATGTCAGTCACCAGTCTCGGGCTGTCCCCCGTACTTCCGACTGATCGGCTGTAAGGTGGGGTTCCCACGACTCCCCCCTTGTGTTTAAGAATCTGCTACGAGCGCTCGCAGAACTCAAGGAAGCGCACGTTCCGGTCTGTTATGAAAGGCCACAGGTGACCATGCGGATGGAAGAGACGTGGCGGGCACGGTGTGGGGGAGGGGAGGCCACCGTCCCAGCCCGCGCACGCGTGTGCACCAAACCCCAAGCTCTGGGGATGTTTACGGAGGCTTCAGCACGTACGCATGACTGGTCATCAGCTCAGTTTCCACCCCTTCTCTGCTTTCTGGGGAGCAGAGAGTGGGGCTGAGAGTCCCCAGCCTCGCATGGCTCCGGCTTCCTCGGGGTGAGCCCCCATTCAGCCGCCCACCAGACATCGTTTCCGTGGAACAAAAGACGCTCCTATTGCCCAGGGATTTACGAGCCCCTGTGTGAGGAAGCGGGGTCAAAGAGTAATTACTAGAACAACGGATGCTCCTAGTGCTCTGATCACTTAGGAAGTGACAAGGGTTTTAGGAGTCTGTGGGCGGAACCGAGGGCAGAGACGTGTATATATATATAATATATCTACTATTTCAGTGAGCTCCAACTCTGAGGTCCTCGGGAATATAGCCAAAGTGAGAAAGTGATTTCATAACGGCTGCACCCGTGTACATCCCCACCAACAGCACACGAGGGTTCCCTTTTCTCATTATTTTTCGTCTCCGATACGAGGCGTGTTGACAGGTGTGAAGCGATAGCCCGGTGCGGTTTCGATTTGCATTTCCCTGAGGATGAGTGATGTTGGGCATCTTTTCATATATCTGTTGGCCCTTTGTTGTTTTTTTTTTAAGATTTTATTTATTTGACAGAGAGATAGAGCACAGGTAGGCAGAGCGGCAGGCAGAGAGGGAGGGGGAAGCAGGCTCCCCACTGAGCAGAGAGCCCGATGTGGGGCTCGATCCCGGGACCCTGAGATCAGGACCTGAGCCGAAGGCAGAGGCTTGAACCCACGGAGCCCCCCAGGCACCCCTGAGCCGTCTGCTTCCTGGTGCCCACTCCACCTCCTCCATGACCGAGGACAGGCCGAGTGCTCCTTGGAGAGAGAGCCCTTCGGTGTGTTTTAGCTCGCTCTTAATTTCTGTGTCCTCTGGTGACATGTGTCAACATCTGTGTGTTGTTTCGGACGGAAACCATCCTGACTTTGTGTTTCACAAATCCGTATTCGCCACTTGAGCGAGTAAGGTCAGAGAAACTTCAGAATTAACCTCTATGCCCTAAGGCTGCCCTTCTTAGAATTCGTTCTGTCGCTGTCTGTGACCGATTATTTATTTTTGAAAGTGGCACCTAAGAAATGAGTTGAGAACATACACATGTAAGTTTTGCTAACCTAACACTTTTGCTCCTACAACTACCCTCGAGGCTTCCTGGAGCCTCGGGAATAGACAAGAGGATGTCTGAGTCCTTAAATGAGGAAGGGCTGGCGGGCAAACCACGTTGGGGTTTTGAAGTAGGAGTATGTGGACAGAAACTGGCGGCCGCCTGTTTGAATGGGGAATCTCAGCTTTCCTTCCTAGAGTGCTTTGCTCTGGCCTAGGTATCCATTTCTCTTTAGAAATAAATATTTAAGGCAGAAAAGTGAAAGTAAGCCATATGTGTCATTTTCTCAACTGAAGAGTAGTCAAAATAGTAAATTACGTGATCACTAACATATTGTTTCTTTTAATCAAATAAGAATGGGCAGAGGGTAGGGCCGGGAGGTTCCCATAGGATTCAAGCATGAGCAAAGGTATCACTTTCGGATCAAGAAGGAAACTTCCATCTTGAGTGATAACTGCTAATAATACCCCACTAATAAGTAGAAACATCAATGAATAAATCAGATTCCGTGATGTGCCACTATGAAATTGCCTTGCTTTGCACACTCCTTTTCCCTCCTCTCCTTTGAGAAATGGTGAACCCCTCAGTTTCCCAAGGAGGGCCATGGTAATTAAGTCCATGTGCAGCCAATTGCCTTTATTGAGTGTAAGTGAATTTATAGGCAGCAAGTGACACTTCTGGAGGCTTCTGTGCAGTGGCACAAGCTGCTTTCTTTAGAACATGGAAGAAATTTATGAGCCTGCTGACATTAATGGAGGTAGCTGGATGACTGGGGGGGGGGGGCGGCCGGAAGCCCCTCCATCCATATATTTTTCATACTTGATGAAACCCAGATAAATCTCTGTCCTGGGAGTCTGAAATGGTGGGACCCACTGAAGCCCAGTGTCAGACCTCAAGGGAAATATTTATCATTTTAGTAGTTCTGCTTTCTAAATCACTGCAAACTCTAGGGCTGGTCATTTTCACATTCGTGCAAGACTTTTTGACAATATGCATAAATTTTTAATAGGCCCTCACTTTACCAAGTGTTCTGTACCTCACATTTGCTAACTGAAAGATATAAGAAGGCACGGGTGTTTTTCTCCTCAAGCTTCCGCCATAAAAGCGTACAAAGTCAGATGGCTCCGTCAAATATATTTTCATAAGAAAGTAACATTAATCACGGAGTAGATTCTGTAAGAAACTAACATTGCCTTCCCCCCCCCACTTCCGTCACCTATAAATCGTAGTTTCTAGAGCTGAAAGGAACTTTAGAAATGGTCTAAGAGGCACAGCACACTTATTTTTTAACCACTGAGGGGAGAAGCATAGCTCAACCACACCATGCGCAGAAGGAAGAGAAAAGGTCCCCACCGTGATGGAGCACGGTGCTCGGCCACACGGCTAACCAGCCCAGCTTCCGTCATTTCCAGGAAACAACTGTCTTCGCGATGCATCTAGCCACCAGATGCTGCTTTACTGTGTCTAAAGCTTTACGTGTTTATTACTGGAACCTCAACCGACCGTTGCTTCCCATCACCCTCGGCTCAGTCTGCATGGGTCCCGAAGATTCTGGAGCTGCTCCGGGTCGGGCTCTATGTGGGCAAGTCACCGAAACTTGCCAAGCCTCGGTTTTCTCCGAAACCCACTGGCGACAGTAAGAGTACCCACGTCGTAGGACTGTTGGAAGCAGTACACAGGACGATGGTGTCGAGTTCTGGGCACATAAGTGTTAATAATGAATACACTACTGGGGAAGGTTTTTTGCAACTCATTTCCACACATTTACCAGGTTATCTAGAAATTACACCACATTTTCAATGACTGTAGGTTGTCACATTGAAGCCGTTCAGGGTACGAGGAAGATTAGCAGTGGCCCACGGAGGGAACGGACCTGTCGCCCGGGAGCCGAGGACATCGCGCTTTCCCGCTGGAAAGGCCATCTGACTTGGAAGTAGTCTCCTCTGGCTCCATGAAGTCATCAGCTTTGTCCAGCAAACGCCCTATCATGAGGCTGGCTTTGGTTATCTCGTGCAGTGCGACCATCTGAGCAGAGAGGGGAGAAAACCCTGGACAGGTAGAGCTGATAGAATCGACCCCAACATGCTCCCGGCCCCTCCTGCTCTACCCCACCTCCGACAGCCGGTGGCGCGGGACCCAGGCCTGCCTTCCCGACCCTTCTGTCTCCTTGGCGATCGCATCTGGGCCCAGGGCTTTCTATCCCATCCAGGCTTCGTTGACTCCCAAATGTGAGTCCTCAGCCCCAAGAGACGTGGAGATCCGGGGGCCGCTCAGGATCGCTCAGATGTCTGGGGAACCTCCTAGGCGCCACATAGGCCGACCCTCATCCGCTCGAAGCTGCGCCCACACAGCCTTGCCCATCCCAGCAGCTGGGGAACCCACCCTGCCAGCCTCTTAGCCACGACCGTGACGTCTCTCCTCTCAGCCCAGCTTCTAGTCCATCAGAAAATGCCGTTGGCTTTACCTTCAGAATATGCCCCAAATGCACCCGCTTCTCAGGCCTCCGCCTTCGCTGCCACTGGGTCTGATCTGAGCCACACCGGCCCGGCCCAGACTGCACGGCCTCCTAGCTCATCCCTGCAACCCGCCTTGCCCCCCCAGATCCGTTTCAGCATGACAGCGGTCGCCGCCTGCTGCTGCTACTGGATCACTCCGGCTTGCAAACTTAGAGGCTGGAAACCACACCCCTTGGGGGGCTCACCACCGCCGTGGATCAGGAGTCTGGGCTAGGCTGGATCCTCTGTGCAGGGTCCCACAAGGCTGCAGACAAGGAGACCTTGTCTTCGTCAGTTTGCAAGCCCTGTGGCTGCCGGCGGCACCCAGTTCCTTGTGAGCTGCCGTTCCAGGGGCCTCGGTGCTCGCTGGCCATGGGCTGGAGTCACCCCAGCTCCTGGCTAGGTGGGCCTCCCAGTCTGGCAGGGACCCCATCAGTGCCGGCAAGGGAGAGGTCCGGGAGCAAGGTGGGAATTACAACTGCATAGAACAGGGAAGCGACATCCGGTCGCCAGGTTCTGTTGGTTGCAAGCCAGCCCCCGGTCCCACCCACACTCAAGGGGAAGGAAACACACAGTGGCATGAACACAGGCACTGCGTACGGTCTGTTCACCACACAGAGGAAGGAACACCCTTTAAAACCCTCAGGCGGGTCATGACCCTGCAGCAGCTTCCTTTGCTCTCCTGGCCTCGCTGTCCTGCGGCAGTGACCCGACCCGCAGCTCCCAGACGCCCCGATCAGCCCACCGACCCCTCCCTCCCCAGAGCAGGTGCTGTGAGGACCCCGCAGGAGCCCCCTCCCCAGGAATTCTCCATCCCAGACCTGTCCCAGCAGGATCTGGGAAAAGGGAAGTTAGAGGCATGCGGTTATGGTGCTGATTCCTTATTCTGTAGGATTTCTTTTTTTACTTTCATGTTGTGATTTTCTTTTTGTTGTCCATCTCCAACCTGTTTGTGATTTGACTTTTGTCTCTGGCTCACTTGTTATTTCAGAGAGTACTTTTAGATTTCCAAGTGGCTCGAAATCAGACCACAAGCGTTTATTCCCACAAACATAAACAGTTAAGTGGTAGGAAAATTCAGTGTTACGTATACCAATAAAAGCAATATGATCATCTCAGCTCATGCAGAAAAACCATTTCATAGCATCAAATACCCACTTCTTATTTTAAAATTTAAAAATGGAAAGGCAAGGATTAATTCTCGACATAATAAAGTGTAAGCTGAATAAAAGCAAAGACTTTTATATCTCCTATTTACTGCTTTCTCCCAGTGCCTCGAACGGTGTCTGGGACATAGAAGCTACTCAATAAATAAGCTCTGAATCAGTGAATGAATAAGTAAGTGAATGAATGAAACACCCAGTATTTTTTAAAACAAAAGAAAGCCCTGCACTTAATGAAGAAACACTGTAGGCCTTCCCACGAAAGGAAAGGACCATATGGATGGCTTTCACCCCTAATAATAATCTGTGCCATAATAGAAATTGTTTTCAGTAGGGTGACGTGGGAAAGAAATGAGAGTAAATATTTTAAAGGGGCGCCTGGGTGGCTCAGTTGTTAAGCAACTGCCTTTGGCTCAGGTCATGATCCTGGAGTCCCTGGATCGAGTCCCTGGATCGAGTCCCGCATCGGGCTCCCTCCTCAGCGGGGAGTCCGCTTCTCCATCTGACCTCTTCCTCTCTCTCATTCTCTCTCTCTCTCTCTCTTAAATAAATAAATAAAATCTTTAAAAAAATATTTTAAAGAAAGTAGCAAAATGTCTTTTTTAAATCAATGATAGACTAAAGATGAAAGAAAAATATGTGAAAATTTAAGAAGTCCATAATGTTAAAAGGATGGAACAAAAAGAGTCTTGAATAAATGGCCAGATAGTCCACGTTCCTGGTTAAATGGAAGGAGGACAACGTCTGCTCTAGGTAATTTATAGAGAGAACGCTATTCCAATTAAAATCCCAACAGGATTATTTATTGAACTTGAAAGCATAATTATTTAAGCCATTAGGATTAAAACAAGACGAGAAGAACAACAGGAAGGACAAATGGCATTGTGTTTTCAAGTATATTATAAAGAAAAATAAGGTAAATATATTATACTGGCATGAAAGCATAAAAACGTAGATCAGTGGATACTGATCAAGTAGAGAGCCTAGGCACTGACAAACAGATGGAAGTAAATAGTGTATGATAAATTAAATAAAGAGAAGTCATAGGAATACAAACAACATAGTTGCCATAACTAGATTGATTTAATTATTAAGGTCAACGAGGAATAGAAGGCAGGATGGAGAATTGAGCCCTCCTAGAGATAGGTCACAATTTTCAAACTTATAGAAACAAAAATATTGTCAAAGAAAATTGGACTGATTCTACTGTAAAATTTGCAAAGTCTGTATACTAATCAAACCCTAAAATAAGACGAAACCAACCAAATATGACATTTGTTTTCACTGTAATTTATTTTAGCTTATTGTTTTACTTAATTGTCAACGTAATTCCCATATGCTATAGCAGGGAGAACAATACTAAAACGTATAGGAAAGAGCTTGTTGGCCTTCCTTTGTCCAACCCCACAGCTGTGCGTGACCCCAGCTGCACGGCGCGGTGTCACTGTTCACTGGTCCCCACACACCTGCAGACAGAAACCCACCCCCGTGAGGCTCTCCTCCTCCCACTTCCCTCTATAACGCATATCACTTCCCAGCCTGTTCTGTCTCCTTGGTATTCTACCATTAACATCCCCGCTATTCCTATAGAGCAGGTTAGTCTTTGTGAGAGCTGAATTTATTCAGCCATACAAGTGTTTACGAAGTGCCCGCAGTGAACAGGTAAAGGAGAACAGATGAAGTCGGGTCCAGAAGCCGAGTCCCACCGCGAGGCTTGACC
>JAPYYJ010001525.1:0-14058 GCA_028533885.1 Nasua narica | reverse complement strand
GCTCCCAGAGTGCACGGAGGGAAGAGATCTGATCCAGGCATGCACAGCTTTCTTCCTCTGATGCTGGGAAGAAGGTTGCTTAACAAATGCATTCCTGACAAGGTAGCTCCAGGCTTGACTTAAGAGGTATTTCACAAGGAGCACACCTCCTGTTCCAGCCTCCTCTGTGTCCTCGAGTCTACCCGTTGGGGTAACACTGAAATGGCGAAAGAAAGAAAGAAGGAAGGAAGGAAGGAAGGAAGGAAGGAAGGAAGGAAGGAAGGAAGGAAGGAAAAAAGAAAGGGAGGAGGTAAATATGAGGACTCGAGGCAACAGAGGTAAGGAGTAAATCACTCCCTGTGTGATTACGTTGTTTGGAAATCCACCCTCATAAAATGAACCATTTTTGCAGAGATCACCCCAGGGATCCCAGGAAAATGCTGTCAGCCTGAGTCATGACTGCTCAGCTGCCTAAAGAACCAACAAGCTTCCAGCCTCTTCTGAGCTCTGGTTTCCTTATTTCTAGGCATGCCTTCCTAAGGGATTTCTAGAGGATTATACGAAATAATTTGCATGGAAGTTTCCAGCAGATAGCAAGTAATCACACTCGTGGGCATTCTAGGTCTTATCTGCCATGGTCTGAATGCATACAGATGAATTGTTTACTGCACTGTGCTGGGACACACAATGACATCTGGGATTCAGATAGGGGCGTGTATGCCTTCAAAAGCCACGGGTAGGGGCGCCTGGGTTGCTCTGTGGGTTAAGCCTCTGCCTTCGGCCTCTGCCTTCTGCCCAGGTCATGATCTCAGGGTCCTGGGATCGAGCCCCACATCGGGCTCTCTGCTCAGTGGGGAACCTGCTTCCCCCCACCTCTCTCGGCCTACTTGTGATCTCTCTCCTCTCCGTCAAATAAATAAATAAAATCTTAAAAAAAAAAAGCCATAGGTATGAAATATTTGGAGGAAGGAAATATCGTATTTACCCCATGATATAATAAGTTTGTTCCATTTTCTAATGATATAGAAAAAGTTCAATTAGCCTTAAAAGTGACATGCCCCCATCTGGAGGCTATAATAATTATATTACCTATAATGAAATTGCTTAAAAGAAAGAAATTGGTCAAATCACAGCTTTCCTTGTTTCGCCCATCACAGTCACGATTCGACTCTTTACTTTTTTTTCCTAGCACAGTTTTTTTCTCCTTATTTTTTTTTTAGGTTAACCAACTAAATATCAGATGTTTGTTTATTCCCAAAACACCACATTAAGAGGTATTTGTTTTATTTTGGTTCCCTTCTGCAAACATTTGCAATCAGCTACAGAATGGAGATACTTCATGAAGTAAAAAAAAAAAGAAAAAAGAAAAAAAATTATATCTAGGGAAAAAGTGAAGTTTCAAAAGCAGCTTTGGAGAGGAAGAAAGGAAGAAAAAAAATCTAATTACCAAAGATATGCACTGATTTGCACAAAAGGAACACGTAAATCTACCACCAAGAATGGCTTAAATGCATTCTTCGCATTGGAATTAAAAAGGATTTGGAGTTTAAAATATAATGTCTAAGGCTTTCTTCAATGATTTGAGACTATAAAAAGTGTCATTTCTTTTCTTTCAAAAGGTATCCTGTGACAGTATGTCTTCTAGGCTTGTCTCGCGGTAAAAGAAGTCTTTACAAATCTACATATTCTGTAGCTTTTTCACTTAGGAAACCGAATTATAGTTCTATGGTTACAGACTTAGCATGAAAGCTGAAATACCCTTTATCCAAAATTGATCCCCAGCAACTCGGCTAGGGGTGAGGTTTACTTATAGAGCACACTCATGTGAACTTGAAGTGAATGTTTCAGACAATGGGTCTGAGGATGGCCTGACCCAGGAGGGGGGATTTACTGCTTCAGCTCAGCTGGAAGAGCATAGGACTTGATTCTTGATTTTGGGGTTGTGAGTTCGAGCCCCACAGGGAGTGTAGAGATTACCTAAATAAATACACTTTGTTTATTATTAAAAATAAATATTAAAATAATAAAATTAAGTTTAAAATAAATTTTAATTAAGTCAAACTAAAATTAAATTAATATTAAAATATTAAAATAAATTTATTTATAATGGATATGAATATTTATGATGATTCAACTAATGAATCTTTGAACACTACATCAAAAACTAATGTACTATATGAAGGCTCACGGAACATAATAAATACTGTAAAAAAAAGAAAAATTCAGGCAACTTAAATATATTTAATCCAAATACACCTGATAGCTCAGAACCCAAAACAGCATTTATTTAGAAACGCAAGGTCCTGACTGGAATAAACTCATTTAGGGAAGATTCTGCTAGAAATGAGACCTTCAGAAACAACTGTTCCTATAAAGAAGGAGGAAAAAAGAGAATCCCTCCTTCTTCAAGGGACAACTACATGAAAACACATATACGCTCCTGGGCTTGTGTGTCAGATGGAAAACATCACTTTCTCAGACTACCTGGAAACTGCTGGCCGCATCTGGAAAAACACGGGCTACGCTGCGGGGCAACCTTGTCTCTGTAGGAAGTTTTTAAATTGCAAGTTTTTAAATTGTAAAGAATGATATGCATATGATGAAAATATAAATAGTAGGGAGGTCCAGAAGTCCAGAATAAAAGCTTCCTCAGGCGCCTGGGTGGCACAGTCAGTTAAGTGCCTGACTCTTGATTTCAGCTCAGGTCATGATCTCAGGGTCGTGGGATTGAGCCCCACATCGGGCTCCCTGCTCAGCGTGGAGTCTGCTAGTGTTTCTCTCTCTCTCTCTCTCTCTGCCCCTCTCCCTGCTCCTACACACGTGCTCTCTCTAAGAAAATAAATAAATCTTTAAATAAATAAATAATAAAAGTCCCCCTGCTAGTTCCTCTCTCTGATTTATTAGGCAGCATTCCAGAAACTGTTCATGTATAGATAAGTACACGGGAAATGCATAGGCTTTTTCACACAAACGGAATCCAGCCTTTTTAAAATAAAAGGGACCATGCTCTCTGCACTGCTCTGTAAGCCATACTGCGTATTTAATGTGACTTGGTGATGGGTTCATACTCGCACATAGGGTCTGTTTCATATAGTGTCACCAGTCCAGTGGGTTGTATTAGCTGAATGTGCCGTAACACATTTTCCAAGACTCTTACTGACGGAATAAACTGGTGAGTCTTTTTGAGAGAAAATTAGACAATACTTTTCAACACTGGTAATCCTAGTAAACCAACAGGAGTAAATCAGTAATCTGACAGGTAGAGATTTGCTCTTCATATTTGCTGAGACGCAGAGATGGCCACTGCAGCACTGTTCATCAGAGAGAAAATAATAAACAACCGAAACAGCTGTTGAAGGGGGGTCAACTTAAAGTGTTATGGGGCCACTACTATCACTGCTCTGAAGAGAGAAGAGTTTTAAAAGCCAGAGTTTGTGCTACTCTCATCACAAACACAGACACAGAGATGTACACACACTCCACGAAGACCAATTTGAAAATTATCCTTTAGGAGGCAGTTGGCCACAGTTACCTTCTTCTGCAGTCTTAGAACTTACCCTGAAAAGGGATTTGAAAAAAGTGACATTCAAAGGTGAAGGGGACCCATGCAACCTACCCTGGCGCAAAATTCAGGCAGATGATTTAAAA
This sequence comes from Nasua narica, assembly GCA_028533885.1. Taxonomy (NCBI): domain Eukaryota; kingdom Metazoa; phylum Chordata; class Mammalia; order Carnivora; family Procyonidae; genus Nasua; species Nasua narica. The sequence continues at coordinate 10,431 of JAPYYJ010001525.1, read as the reverse complement.
AAAAAAAAAATCGTCCCTCTGGAAGAAAGAGTAGGCTGAATGATGGTGGTGGCACATGTACCTCCCTGGTGACGACTGTGGAAACATGATCTGACACCCGAGTGTCATCATGAGGGGCATTTACGAAGCCCCTTAAAGACTGACAATGACCCAGGGTCCACCCAAATAGCTGTTTTCTTAGCCATTCCAAAAAAATAACGTGGGGCAGCAGCTTGCTTCGCTGGGATGGCAAGAAGTAAGACAAAGAAGGTCCTTTCTGAAAAGTGTGCCGTGCCACACGACGGACCAATAGCAACATCTCCCGCCGGGGGACTTGGCTCCATCTCGTGCCATCCGAGCCAAGCGCGGAGCAAGGCCAACAGGTGGGAAAATCCATGGCTCTGAGGACAGTTCCACAGTCCTCAGTGCACTGTCATCTGTGCATTCCTTTCTGTGTGACCTCCAGAGAAGAAATCCTCTACGTGGATAATACTCTGCATGCGCTCCTTTCGTGTGGATAAGTGGCCCAAAATTCTTTCGGCTACCTATATGTTTGTTGTCTGGAAGCCCCAGAGCTCCCTGTCATGGGGACAAAGTTCACCCCAGTCTCCATCTTCTCTTCCTCCCTGGTCCTTTCCCCCATCTAAGCTTGCCCTGAATTCCACAGGTGCCACGGGTTCTGGTTGTCCAGGTGCCACACAACGGTCACCACAAACCAAGGAGAACTCGTTTTGGTTTTATAGAGGGTGGCGGATTTAGTAACTTCAGACTTTCAAAAAAAAAAAAGAAAGAAAGGCAAAAGCAAAAATCCTCCTCTCAGAAGGTGATCAATATTGGAACGACCGCGGAGGAAATTCCACTCTGAAATACGGAAAGGCCAAAATTCATACGCAGAGTCCGGCCTTGCTGCTTCGCCTCTCCTAATAAAAACACAACTCATAGTACAAAACATAAATAAAGACAGATGACAGCTGCACGCGTGGTGTGGTGAGCACAGTATAACAGACAGAGGCGTCGACTCACGAGGTTGTGTGCTTAAAACTAATGTTAACATCGCGTGTCAACTACTCTTCAATAAATGACTAAATAAGCACACACTCTCTCTCATGCACACTGAAACGGGGAGGGGGAGGAACCAACACAAAGATCCCGAACTCCGGTTCTCTGAGGAATTTCAGCTTCCACTAAATTACATTTCTACCTGCTTAAGAGAGAAAGTTGGGGAAAGAAAACCAAGAGGGGAGCTTGGTTGCTGGAAGAGGAAAGCACCCCTCCCACTCCACCTGCTCACTCCTCAGTGGCCACACACCTGAAGAGAAGCCGCCTCATCGGAGAGGACACCACTTCTCAGGTCGAGGTTTTGGAAAAATAGATGTTTGAAAACTGCTCCTGGCCGGTTTCGAACAGGAGCATTTCCGACGACGTTAAATTGACAAATGGCAGTGACAGGAGCCTAAGCTTTAAGCGGCTTCTGGATAGAGTTTCCCTTTCACGGAGGATTGTAAGATGGATCAGGGCTGGAGGAAGTTCGATCTCCATCTCCTGAACTGGGAGATTTCAGTATCTTTCTGAACAAAGGATTTCCATGGAAATTCCAAAAAAAAAAATTTTTTTTTTAAGAGAAAAACATTTAAAGACCACTAATTCCTTTACTAAGAGGATTTTTAAGTTTGGGTGCTATACTTTATTTGGAATATGAATAGACCCATGTATGTTCTTCAGTGGGAAATCTGTGCTACTAATAAGTAATGGAGGCAGGACTCGAATCCAGGCAATGTGGCTTTTGAATCCTGGTTCACCCAGGCCCTCTGACTCAACAGACCTTTACTAAACCTGCGAGATGTAAAACACACTCCTAGATGTAATCACTGCTTATTAATCCACAGATAGTCTCTGAACAATACAACAATTAAGTATAATAATAATCTTCAGTGGGCTTTTAAAAGTCCATTAAAATACGTAGAAAAATGTAGAAAAATATGCATTAGTGATTCTGGGCCTATTTGGAATATTGGCACCCTATAGCTGTGTGATTTCATGACTCTTTTCTACCTTCAACTTGATGCTTTGTGGTTCATACTTGGAATTGAAACTCGGAATGAAATAAATATTTGCTTTCAGACTCACAGATCTGCCCTGGAGATAACCAGAGCTTTTCCGGATGCCCCAAGCCAGTGCTGGGAACTGCAGGCCACAATGCAGTCTGATGACCGCATTTAATTAATTTACTCATTGTCTGGCACAGAATGAGCTCAGCCTCAGCAGCTCAGAGATCAGAATGCCTTTAGAATCCCACTGGATGAGCCTACCCAACATTCCTGCTAAGAACTCTCTTCCAGGAGTGTGGGACCTGAACAATCCTGAGCAGTCTGATGTGGAAAATTTGGAAAAATTGGAAAAGTCATTAGGAAAACCCTGGAACTAATAGAGTGTTTTCCCTGGCTAGAAACACTGCTGCTAAAAATAACACAATGAAAAACATATTTGTCTCTTACATACAATAGATGTAGAACATAATTATGGGCTGTTTTGGTCTGGGATATAGGCGAGGGAGGGAGCTGCCAAAGTCTAACACACAAAAGGAGAAAAGACATTGTGTCCAACCCTTTGCTCCCTGTGGCGATTCCCACAGCCCCTTGGTGACTTGGTTTCCTGCTTGGGATATACCTGTGACAGCAAAACCTGACTCTTCTTGGAGCAGGGAAGAGTTACAACTATAAGTCTTTGAAATGACCCGAGCTCCCATCAACAGGTGCCAGCAAAAAGTAAATCAATAAAACTCCTCTAGCCTGCCTAGAAACAGTGTCGCAAGCATAACTAACATAAAAAAAAAAACAAAAAAAAAAACAAGAATATCCCAACTCCTCTGATACGCTTCACATTTTGTATTTTAATTCATTTCTAGAAATGATTGTTGCATCTGGGGCTTATCTCAGTAGCACATTAACTTTTTCCCCTCAGATGAGAAAAAAAGATAGCAGAAAACACAGAAGGATAGTTTATTGCGTTGTAGATGGCCATACTTTTCTGAGTTGCAATTTCTTCATCCATAAAGTTAAGACTAAAAGGATTCTGCTAATCTTCCTGGACTGTTGCAATACGATGAAGGCTATAAAAACACTTAATGAACGCTCAGGTTCCACATGAGCAGTGACTAAAAACCACAGCTAACAGGTGGAGCGGGAATTCTGAGAACCGCACTATGGGTTTTGTCAGCCAATCCTCACAATGCCGCTGTTATCGCCCCCATTTTACAGAGGAGAAAACTGAGGCTGAATGCTGTGGACGGGGAGAAAGTGGTGAAGCCAGGACTCAAGAGTCAGGCGCTCCGAGGTGAGGGGCACAGCTCTTTGTCAAGGTGTGCCACGGTGACTTGTGGTAGGTGACCATCCACTGCCAAGAGCAGCTCCGGAGCTAATTAACCCACGTGATGGGACTGCAAGCTCTCTGGAGGTTTGTGTTCTCCCACCTTAGGCATTTAGAAAAATATTTCAATGCCTGCCCCTCTGCTCCTAAACAGTCTGGGTTTCAAAAGCCCAAATTCCCAAATCACAGGTATCTTTCACTGGTTCTTAACTCTGCACCAGAACCTTCAATATTGTTTTTCATTTCTTTTTGAGCTTGGTGGACCAGACTATTTCGCATTGCAGCCTCCCGTCCCCAGACTCACCCCTTTAGGTCAACTCCGCAGGAATCCAGCTACCTTTAGTGATCACTATCCCATCCATATCTCTGGCAAGACGGCTGACTCTGTCTCGCTAGGAACCGATGCAAACAGAAATCCCCATGCTGCCAGAGCGAGGTTTCCTTTTGAAAGCATGCTTTCAAAACTACCTTGATTGACCATTTCCCCTACCCTAGGAACCTTTCCCTGTCTTCTTAGAATTCACAAATCCTGCTTCCCTAAAGTCCAGAAACTCTGATATCTCAAACAGGCTATTTTTCTAGTCTTGTAAAACGCCTCTGTGCGAAAGGTACACAGACATCCTTAAAATGGAAAAGCGCAATGTGCGTCCAAAGTTGTGTGATACTCCCTAGATTATATCTTTGGCATTCTACAACTTGAAAATGCAAAAAATACATATAATCCCAATTTCAGTTCTCGTCTAAGAGTTAAACAAGAAAAAGAAAAGAAAAGAAACCAACATCTGGGAATAATCTACAAATACAGAGTACCTCAGATCGTCCTTCTAACCCTTACCTACAGACTTTATAGCATTATTCGGCGGGGCACAATCAGCTTAATGCATAATGCATCCCTTGTTTTTCAGACCTTTTCAGAAACCTCAGTTCATTCAATAAAAAAGTCCCGAAAACAGCCCTGAAACACGAAAATTCAATGTGGGAAAGCTGCACTTACTGATTTAGTTCTTCCTGCCAAGAGAACAATGCAGAGAGAAACAGAACTCGGTGCTTCCAAATAATTTTTGGCAATAACTCAGAAGAAAAAAAAATCTCATATTTACCTGTACCCAGAGCTCCACAGGTGAAGCAGCAGATAAAGTTAAAAAAAAAACACACACACACAAAAAAAACCCTAATTCTTCTTCTGGAAGTTTTCGTCTCTAATGAACGCCAGGGTCATCCTTCCGAGCTGTCAGGTAAACCCCCCCTCCATGTCTCTGCTGTTTTCTTTTGCAGTTTTTCCCAGTGAAATGCTTGTCATTTGCATAAAGCCTTCTTCTAGCCTATAGGACTTTTTGAGTAGCTACTTGTTAAATTGGCTGTCTTGACATGCTCTTTCAAGCATGACATCATAAATCTCCATGGAAACCTTAACCCCACCTGCCTACATGCCAACATTACCTGTCAGGCAAAGACTTAAACAATCCTCTGAAATAGTTCATTAATGAAACCTTTTTAGGGGCTTTGGATCTCTGCACGGTATAATTTGTGCTGTTGGCAGAAACTTAGCCAAGAACGATGGCTTCATTTTCAAAGCCTGAGCTGTTTTGCAGAAAACAATGATCAAAATTATAGGCATTCGTTAATCTGCCCCTCCCTGTCTAACAATGCACTTAATCGGTTAAAGAAAAGCCTACAGTGGCCCATATGCCTCTCTCTGCAGGATAAAGTTACGCTGAAAACGGAGGGTTTGAAAAACTTTCAACTGATACTTCTAAAGTTTTTCTACTCTCTGGCAACCCCCTTCCTACTTTTTACCAGCAAAACTTGCAAAACAGGTTCCTTACTGGAATGTGTGTGTGTGTGTGTGTGTGTGTGTGTGTGTGTGTGTGCGCGCGCGCACGCGTGCGTGTTTGCATTTTCTCTTGGTCTCTGTGGTTGCAGAGGAGGAAGGAGAAGGTGTTGAGCATTTTTTAACTCTTTCATAACATACCTGCATCTTTCCTCTCTTTGCTCTAATTTACGTAAGCTACCAGAATAACATCAGAATAGATCAAATCAGATTTTAGGGAATCCTTCACATTCACATAAAGCTCTGAACAAACTTCTGCCCAATTTGTGCCTGGCCCCTCTTGATGACAGTGGGCTCAGTGCTCCTCTCACCTCTAACTTTACTGTAGACACACCTTGCAATCCTAAGTCTAAGATTGCTGACCCTAAGGTGCCAGAAAGGTTTGAATGGGACTTGGTCCAAACCTATGACAGTTCACAATGATGTTATCAGATGGCCATCAGGTGCTACCGAAGAGAGTTCTTCAGTAGGACTTCAGGGAGCTGGGAAGCATCTGAAGGCAGCCCCCAGCAGAATCTCTTATCTCTTAGCACACTGCAGTCACAGAAGCAGTGGGAAGAGAGTGCAGCCGGCCTTAACTTGCCACTGAGGCTGCTACAAAGTACAAGAAAATCAGAGGCATCTTTGAAAGGTCAGAGAGCATATTTTAACCCCCACACATGGCTGAGCCTACCCAGATGTTTGCAGAGAGAGCATTCATAGGTAAGAGCACTCAGAAAGGCTCTTCCCCTAGAAAGAATTGTAAATGCCCCAGATGCCCTCCTCTGACAATTCTGAGAGTTTTGCATTTGCCAGAGTTCACAGTCAACAGATGGGACATTACCTTCCAAGGGAACTAAGAGCTACCCTGGTTTACTATAGCAGCCTGAGTTGGAACACTCCTTGGAGGCAAGACTATTGTCAGAGATTCAATTACTGCCTCTCTAAGATGGAAATACATCCAGATGAAGCCCACGCCTGTGCTCTACCCAGTGGGGCACAAACACAATGTGAAACAAACAAAAACGAGATATAACCAGATCGAGGCTCTAGCCGGCGAAATCCGCATGCAGGATTCAATCACAGTTACTCCTCAAAGTTCCATTAGAGAGGGGAGCATGCGAAAGTTGCTTTAGCAGTCAGAGCGGTTATAAATTATGCCAAAGCTTCCCTCGGGGTTATTTAGGAAATTACAATATCTCGGCCTTTACTTACTGAGTTCAAGCTTAGAAAAGAGACTTGAGTGAGAACAGTGGGAATCTGAGAGTCAGGCAAATGAAGGTGGCCACAGAAATAACTCAGATGCGAAAGCAAGCTGATTAATCCGCTGGTCCGCAGGCAGGCAGAGGTCAGCACCGACTGAAGAATCTGGAACCAGCATGATGAGGGAGGATCTTGACAGACTTAGGGCAGGGAAAGTTTAGAACACAGTTTTCTCGGCAATAAGGACTGGGCAACACAGGCTGGGCACAAAGGCCACAGTTTGATTAAAGGTGACCAATCCGGTAATGATTTTTCCTACTGACCCCAAGTGAGGAAAACGTCCAGAGGGGCTGGTACAAAAGTGGGATTTGCCTGACAGCACCCCAGGGGCACACGAACTCAGTCAGAGCTCAGGAAAGGCCCACAGAGGGGCTGCTGTTTCTAAATTTAGCCACATCTTGGGGCACCTGGGTGGCTCAGTGGGTTAAAGCCTCTGCCTTCCGCTCAGATCATGATCTCAGGGTCCTGGGATGGAGCCCCGCATCGGGCTCTCTGCTCAGCGGGGACCCTGCTTCCCCCTCTCTCTCTGCCTGCCTCTCTGCCTACTTGTGATCTCTATCTGTCAAATGAATAAGATCTTTAAAAAATAATAATAAGTAAATAAATTTAGCCACATCAGAGGTATCCGCAATTGATTTGGACAGCAAAGGAGATTCTTTCTCTTGAATTTGTTTCAAGGAAGCTTTTATAATAGATGTGGAAACTGCTTGCTGAAAACAGCCATGAAAATATAAAAATACAGGCAGAAGAGGTTGGACTGTGGCCTGAGTTTTTGTTTCTTAAAAAAATAAGTCAGAAGTTGTCACGTGGAAAAGGGATGCTTCTCTTTGAATGAATGAAATGAATGAATGAATGAATGAATGAATGAAAAGCAGTGCTTTTATCATTAAGATAAGCAATCCTTACCTCATTGAAATCTGACAAAAGATGATATAAGATCGGTGATTATCCCCATTTTATAAATGGAGAAAGGGAGCCTCAAGAGCTTGGGTAATTTGAGTAAGGTTTATACGCCTACTAAGCGTGGGAATGTCCATTTTAGTCCAGGCAGGCAGACCCAAGATCAGAATCCAAAACACACGTGCCTAATCACTAGGCACCGTCTTCCTGGTTTAATAAAATGTGGTATCCTAATGGTTAATTAGGATCCTAAAATCCTAACTAACCTAAGCCATGCTAAGAGGATTTTTTTTTCATAGACTAACCTGAAGGTCCACATTGGGCCGCAAAGGGCAGAGACTTTCTGCAGATCCTCCCAGATACACCGGCCGGGTCCTGGAAGGGTCCGGACTGGGTGGCCCATCAGCCCAGCAGCACGCGTAGAGAGGTGGGTTATTCAGCTTCAGGCTGTGTGGAGAACTGCCCGGAGCGGGATTCACGGACCACAACTCATTCACCCCAGAGCAAACAGACCACTAGCATGCAGACAAGGCTAATGAAATAGCAGACTCTCAAGAAGGATCTGCAACCCGAAGGTCTGAAGAAAAACTGACAAACATTAAAAGGAAAAGAAAAATCCAAAACACATTTCACAAGTCAAGCACAGACTGGAGGCATCACCGAAAGACTAAGGGCACTTTGATTTCGGAATTAAACAATGAAGGCCAATCGCGGTAATTCCCTAAAGCCTGAACTTGGGCTCTATTTTTGTTTGTAACCATTGCTTGTTTTAGAAAGTATCCATCGACATTTTGGTCAGCTTTTGCTACGGTGCTGGTTAATGCCACATGTCAGCTTGGCTAGGTCGCGTACCCAGCTGTTTGGTCAAACATCTGTCTGTATGGTGCCCTGAATGTATTTTTTTAGATGTCATTAACACTTAAGTCAGCAGGCTCTGAGTTGGCCACTCTGACCAGAGTGCATGGGTGGGCCTCGTTGAATCAGTTGAAGGCCTTAAGAGCAAAAACTTGAGAGTCCCCGGAAAACAAACAAACAAACAAACAAACAAACAAAAAAACAAAAACCTGCCTCAAGACCGTGACACAGAAACCCTGCCTGAACTTCCAGGCTGCAAACCTTGGACTCAAGGCTGCAACATCAACTCTTCCCTGAATTTCCAGGCTGATGGCCTGGCCCTACAGACTTCGGACTTGCCAGTTTCCATAATTGTGTGCATCTCCCCAGGCTTAGGCTCCAGCCATCTCCTAACTCCCTAGTGTTGTCTGACACTCATTTTTACTTGGTGCACCTACTGTCATTTCAAATACTGCTTGTCAAGACTGAAACTTGAGTAACTGTTAAGAATTTACCGAGCATGAACTGAATTTTGTAAAGAAGAGACATATTTGCTGTCAAGTTAAGATGAAGAAATATAATCCAGGTCACTGAGTATCACACTAACTATCAATAGGCTGAACTCCTTCATTAAAAGACAAATAAACTGAGCTAAAAAAGCAAAACCAACTTACATGTAATTTCTAATCAACATACTCATTAATAAAGGAAAGCTGAAAGTACATGAGTAAGACATACCAGATAAATGCAAACATAGAGCAAAAGTGACAATATTAATAGTAAAGGAAATTAAAAAACACCAAACAGAATACAGACATCATTTGGTAGTGTAAAAAGACAGTTTATAAAAAAAGGAATTATCATCCTACATTTGTTTGCAACAAATAAAACCACTTAAAAAACTATAAGAGAGAAGTTCTTAGGGAGGTAAGAAGAACAGGACAAAAGTATGTTGATAGCGAGAGACTTTAAGAATACTTTGTTTAGGGCCCCTGGGTGGCGCAGTTGGTTGGGCGACTGCCTTCCGCTCAGGTCATGATCCCGGAGTCGGGGGATCGAGTCCCACATCGGGCTCCCGGCTCCATGGGGAGTCCGCTTCTCACTCTGACCTGCTCTCTCTCACTCTCTCTCTTCCCTAATAAATAAATAAATAAAAATCTTAAAAAAAAAAAAAGAATACTTTGTTTAAAACTAAGCAGCACTGGGGAACCTGGGTGGCTCAGTTGGTTAAGCGGCTGCCTTCAGCTCAGGTCATGATCCCGGCGTCTTGATGGGGTCCCACGTTGGACTCCCTGCTTGGCAGGGAGAATGCTTATCCCTCTACCTTTGCCTCTCAGCCCCCCACTTATGCTCTCTCACTCACTTTCTCTCTCTCTCAAATAAACAAATAAAATCTTAAAAAAAAAAAAAAGACTAAACGGTACTAAAAAAAAAATAAAGACAAAATAAATGAAACAAACAAGAAACCTGATATGTATGTGTGGGCACATATGTACATATACAATAAACATAAAAGAGGTAATTTTTCAAGAATATTTATAGAACACTTCCAAACACTGGCTGTGTATTTGACTATTCAAAAAAAAAAAAAAAAATGTAAACTAAGCCTCCCAGGCTCCCTTATCCTCGCGCTTTTAATACTCAGCACACATTCAAATGGGAGAATGTTCTGGTTAAGTTCAAATGTTTAAAAACAAAAAGAAGGGGCGCCTGGGTGGCTCAGTGGGTTAAGCGTCTGCCTGCAGCTCAGGTCATGATCCCGGGTCCTGGTGGGGGGGGGGGGGTCCCTGCTCAGCGGGGAGCCTGGTTCTCCCTCCTCCTGCTTGTGCTACTCTCTCTCTCTCTCTCAGACAAATAAATAAACCCTTAAAAAAAAAGGAAAGAAGGAACACAGTGGGGGGGGGCGGGGGACAGAGGGAAGACAAAGGACCACAAAGCTGGAATCAGTCTGCAGTAATGACAGCGCGTACAGCCCCTTTGTGTCTCCCCGACAATGCCAACCCGGCCCCACCACATCCACCTGGTTCCTCTCCCTTCAGCATCCTGGTGATGTCTGAGAGAGACAGGTGACTGTCCCAGCTGGGACCTCAGGAAGTGCGTGCGGAGGAAAGTCCTCGCACATTCCACTAACCCAAAAACACTCCTCGGGTGCAAGCAGGACAGGACCGACTGCGGTAAGCTGCGTCTGTCCCCACGCTGTCAAAATCAACGCCTCGGTTCAAAGTTCCAGGCGACAGTCCCTGAACACGACCCACGGTGCACGGTCCACCGCCGCACCT
>JAPYYJ010001524.1:0-14061 GCA_028533885.1 Nasua narica | reverse complement strand
GGGCCGCACGGCGACTCCCCGCCCCAGGGGACACTGCAGGGAAGGGAAGGAGCCACGCGGGGTGGGGACCCCCGGCAGACCCACCTCTGCCAGGCGACCACGGCCCACGTGAGCGGTGACGGGTCACGCCGACGGCGGGCACCTGGGCCGGGTGGGGTGACACGGACCCTTCCCCTCTGTGGTCTTCCCCCCAGCAGCCCCCGACCCCAGTCCCCTCACGAGGAACCATCACGCGAACCCCCACGAGGGGCGTCTCCCCAAATGCCTGACCCGTCCTCCGGCACACGGTCGGGGTCATCAGAGGAACTGTCACAGCCAAGGGGAGACGGAAAGGGACGTGCTCCGTGTCACACGGTGTCCTGGATGGGGTCCTGGGACAGAATGGGACATTAGGGGACACTGAGGAAATCTGAATGCTTAGTTAATAATGACACGTCAATATTGGTTTGTTAGTTGTAACAAATGCACCATGATAACGTGAGATGTTTACGAAGGGGCCAAGGTACCTGTGGAAAATCTTTATAACAGATCTACAATTTCTCTATAACTCTAAAGCTATTATTTAAGTAAAGATTATTTTTTTAAAAGAGAAAACATGGTATCAAGGGGGAACAAAAGCAAAGATTTTTCCCGGGGCGAATCAGGGAGATGGCACGGCGCCCGCGGCAGGGACGGCTCACAGCGGGGGCACTGAGCACCAGCGTGAGCCCCCCACCTCGCCGGTCCCGCATGGGGCGAGGACGAGCCCAAGACAACCCCCAGCGAGGTGAGCCCGGGCTCTGCTGACTCAGGCCCTGAGGCCAGGCTGGAAACCCGCAGGCTGAGCACCCCCCCCACACACAAAGTTCGGGGAAATGCAAATGAATCGCCAGTGACAGAGCAGGTCAGGGGCTGCCGGGGGACCCCCAATTACCGAGGGGCAGGAAGAAACTCTGGGGTGACCACTTTGGGATCCTGATTGTGGTGATGGTTTCCTAAGTGCACACGTATCACATCACCTCAAATACGCGCCCTGTACTTGTGCCCCCGAGAGAGCCGCAGGGAAACCACAGAGCCACCCAAGAAACTGGAACTGTGGGTTTCTGGAAACGTCTGTGCGTGGCTGTGTGCCAGGCCAGGGGCCCGGGGAGGGGAAGCCACAGACCACAGCCCAGCCGCTGGCACGAACCTCAAGGTTGTGTCCAAGTTCGCTCTGGATTTTAAAATGACAAACGTGCTTTGAAAATGCCCAAATCTGCAGATACAAATAATAAGTTTAGCCGGCGCCCGCGAGCGCCGCGTGGTTGGGCCCGATCCAATCCCCCGTCTCCCCGCACGGCAAAAGCCTCCAGGACGCGGGCGCCGCGGGTCCGACGCAAACAGGACGTCAGGACTCTGCCTTCGAACGTGTCTCGTGTTGAGAGAACAGCGTGAGCGAGGAGCTGCCTCTTCTTTCTCGGGCCGAGTGGGAACAAGCCTTGTGGGCAGGAGGACAGCCACCTGCGCGCTGTCCCGACGGGGGGTGGCCAGATGCGTCCCCAGCACCGGCACGGAAATTTCCAGACGCGCTGGTCCTTCCTCATGTCTTTAATTCGTCCAATGGGGCTCTGGCTCCGGTTGCCAGGTTCGCGCAGCCGCCGAGGGGAGAGCTGGCGCGCGTCCTCGGGGACGCGATTCAGCCTCGGTGAAGACCAGACCCCGTGTTTCGGCCACATCGCTGTCTCCAGATGCCCCGGTCCCAAAGCGGGGACCAGCCGGAGTCCGAGGCTGGGGGCTCCCGGGGTGCCCAGACCGGGGGTCACGCCCGCCCCGTTTGTGCTGGGCGAACGTGTGGAGGCCCAGATGCGCCCCCCCTCTTTTTAAGATTTATTTATTTGAAGGAGAGAGATGGGGGGGAGGGCGCACAGGGCGAGAGAGAATCCCAAGCAGATGTCCCGCTGAGCGCAGAGCCGGACGCGGGGCTCCAGCCTGAGACCCTGAGCCCAGGAGTCAGACGCTGGACCAGGCGCCCCCTTTTTTCTCAGATGCACCCCTCCTTAAAAGCACAAGGTCCCCCCGCATTTGGGTCTGAGAACCCCGCGCGTGCACAGAGGAGCGCCGCGCCCCGTGCATGGCCGTGCATTTTGTCTGGGGCGAGACTTAGCTCTGCCCCCTCCCCTGAGAAGGACCCGACCCTCCTTGGTCCGGCGTCTCTCCCCTGCAGCTGAGGGTAACCACCTGTCCCATCTGCTGGGGCCCTGCCGACCCCGATTTGGTGCAGAAGGATGGCGTGAAAGTAGCAAGGGACCCCGACGGGGTCCTCGGCTTTGCTTCCAGGGAAAACAAGTAAACCTTTCCTGACTTGTGCGACCCTGTCAAAGGTCCAGGGTCAGCCATTTGGCCCACGTCAGCACAGGGTGGCACCGGGGTCTGTTTCCAGAAGACCACATTTCACCTGAACTTCCGGTGTAAGGGACGCGGCTCAACAAGCAGTCCTGGTCCCAGGCCCAGGGAGGGTGCAGAGCTGGAAGTGGCAATACCCCAGCCCTGGATCCAGGATCCAGGACTCTGCTGGGCTCCCCATCTCACCCGAGGGCTGGGGGGAGCCGGGCTCCCCCATCTCACGGGGGGGGGGGGGGGGGGGGGGGGGGGGATGCCTGATCACGTCTGATGGGGAGCCCGCCTGGTGTCCGGCTCCTTACAAGAGTCTAGATTTATTAACAAGTTCCTGTTTAAGCTGGTTTGAGTTGGGTCCTCTGTTCTTGACACCCAGGGGGTCCCCCTGGCGAGAGCCCTGGGAAGTACGCTTCTGGAGCTGGAGCCGGTGCTCTGCTGGGTCACTGGTGGTGGTTTTGTAGGGCCTCGGGCGCCACGAACTGTGGTGAAAGGGAGCAGGAAGGTGCAGGAAGCCGCGACCGTCCCACGGGGGGCTGGGGGGGCAGCCGCGCCGGGAGACAGGCCCGCAGCCGCCTCATCTCCCCAGCGCCGTCACCTCCGCCCGAGGAGGGCGCACAGGCCTGGAGAAGCCACTGGCACACCTGTCGGGGCCCCAGCCAGGACGGGGGGGCCCCGTGCTGCAGACCCCGCACAGCGGGTTGTGCGCGGGGACGGGGGCAGGGCCCCCCGGGCGGACGTATGCTCCCTGCACAAGCTCCGTGTCCTTCTCCCGCCCTTCTTTCTTCCCTGGAAGCTCATGGGATGTTTCCGGAGGTTCCGGGATCTGGACGCGCGCCCGGACGCCGCATTGTGCCGCACAGACCCTCCCTCCGCGGGAAACAGTCCCCGCCCCTCTCAGCAGCGCTTCTGCTCCTCAGCCATCTCTACGCCCCCTCATGCCCCCCTCCCTCCCTCCTGCCCTCTCCCCTTCCTCCCTCCTGACCTCCTCCTTTTCAGCGAAGGTTCCATGCCCCCCCAGGGGCTGCACCTTCCCCTCCCCTGCTGGGGACGCCCCGTTTCCGCTTCCTGCACCCCGGCACTTTCGGGGCGGCCGTGCCTGCGGCCAGGGGGACCTTAGGACGGCTGTGCAGGGAGCTCTTTTCTGCCCCTTCCTTTGCGGCTGCAGGCCCCGTGGGGGAGCACCCTGCCCAGCATGTCGTCCCAGCACGGCAGGAAAGGAGGGGTCTCCCAGGCCCTGCACAGCCCGCACCGCTGGCCCCTGTGCCCGGCGACGGGACCTTCCGACGGTCGGGCTCAGCTCCGGAGTCCAGCGCCGCAGGGAAGGATCTGACCAGGGAGCCAGGCGCAGGGCGCGTTCGGGGGGCGTTCGGGGGGTGGTGGATGCGGCCGCGTCTCCCTGGCCCCCCGGGCAGCCCGACGTCTCCCGCAGGCTCTGTGCGCTGGCTGCCTGTGCTCGGTCTTTGCTCGGAGGTGTGCGGAGGTCCTGCTGTCTCTCTGAGAACAACGCTTTCCTTCCATCCTTTTCTGGGAGAGAGAAAGCCACTAAATGCCCGGTTTGTGTTCCAGGCGCCGGCCGAGGGGTCTTGGCCGCGGGTCTGAGCCTGGTCCGTGGGGTGGCCCAGAGCTTCCCTCAGTCGTCCATGGCGTGGTGCTCTGACCCCACAGGATCAGCGGGAAACTGTCCGCTCCCCTCTGTTCACACAGAAAACACGCACTGAACACCCCCCAGGGCACACGGCGAGGGCGGGAGCCCACCAGGATGGGGGGGGGCGCGGAGAGGGGGGAGCACGGCTTGCCCGGACGTCCTCTCCGGTGCGGCCCCTCCACGGGCAGGGACACCTTGGCAGGCGTGTCTCCTGGCTTTCCCTCCGAGGCAGAGCCGGCGGGTCGTCCCGCCTGGCCTCTGGCTGTGTCCCCTGGAGTTGGGACGAAGCTCTGAACCGCTCGGATCTGCAGTTTCAAAACCCTGTGTCCGCCCCTTACTCAGGACCCACACTAAGGGACGCTGGGGACCCTCGTGGTCATGATCTTGTAACTCACTCACTCGCTCCTTCTACTCAGTGGCTGGGCACCAAGCCGGTGAAGGACGGGGGGCTCAGGGGCCAGTTCACAGGAGCAAACGGAGACCCCCACGTTCCCGCCCGCGGGGTTAGCCTCTCCAGCCCCAGCTTCCTCCGCACAGTGCAATGTAGGCGTCTACACCTCCCGCCTCCCCACCTCCCAGTCCGCACCTGTCTCCCCCTGCCCGAGCAGTCCACACAGTGTCCTGACCCCTCAACCCTCCGTCCCCACATTGGGGACGCCAACATTTCCTCTCTGAACCGACCTCCAGCCCTCAGGGGCTTCAGAGTCGGGCCCCTTGGCCCCGCAAACACTCTGTGCACCCTGAAGCTGAGCTGGGACCAGCGTTCTCGGCCCTCTCAGCGCGGGGGCACCGCTGATGTCCACCATCCAGACACTTCCAGGAAGGGACCCTGGGGCCAGGGAGGTCACACACGTGGGGGGTGCAGAGCCGGGTCTCCCTGCGGCCGGAGCAGGGGTTTGCAGGGGTTCCCGCCTCTGGTGTGTCGGGCTGGGAGGCTGGTGTCGAGGGACGGCAGCTCAGGGCTGGGCCCTGAGGTCGGGCCAGTCGGTCAGTCCCGCTGCACACGGCGGCCGCCCCTGGAGGCGGTTCACAAGCAGGGAGGGAGCCTGGGATCAGGGCATCTGGGGCCCTCCTGGGACAACTGCCCAGAGCCACGCGGGCCGAGCCCTGTCCCCGGAGGAGGTGGCCCAGGCAGGACGTGGCAGCGACTGGAGGGCCTTGCAGGGTGGAGCGGGGCTCAGGTGGGAGCCGGGGCGGGGATCCCGGGGAACGCCCAGACCTCTCGGGCCGGGCAGAACGCAGTGGCGACTGGATGCCGCCATCCCAATCGCCCTGCGTTTATGCCCCTGGAACCCTCCCTGGCCCCGGCGGCCGTTTCTAAGTAAGGGGAACAGAGAAGGGCTCTGGGGAGCTCCTGGCGGCCGTGAGGTGGGAACTGCTCTGGGAAGGCGCTGGGTGCCCGTGGAAACGCCCGGCACGTTCCCTGTGCCAGCGGTCGCCGCATGGCCACACCGTGGCCACAGGGCCCCATGAAGAAGCAACGTGCCCCATCCTCACCGGGCACACGCACGCGCACATACCCGCCACCCGAGGGCACGCGCACCCGCCACCTAAGATAAGGGGCAGAGCCATTTCCCACCAGCCCCCACTCCCCTCCCGCTTCCCCCCACAGGACCCGGGTCCTGCCCCGGGGCGGGTGTGGCCGGTCCCTGACGTTGGAGCCCCGCACGGCCTCCCGGCGCACAGAGACCATGCCGGGCCGACCACTTCCCCGCATCTGCACTGTTTCTGGCCCTGAGCTGGGGAAAACGAGGCGTCTTCGTGAGCGTGCGCAGGTAAAGCTCTGTCCCTTCCCTCGTGGCCCCTGGAGGGCCTGCATCTCCTGAAGGCCCCCAAGCCCTGGCAGCAGGGCCTGGCACCCCTGTCTACTCCGCTGCCTCCCGTAGAAAGTGGGTGAGCCCCCCGGGGGCTTGTGAACAAGGGGGCCCCGTCCCCCCGCCCGAAGGCACAGCCACCCAGTCATCCCTGGGGCCAGGCTCGCCCTGGGGGTGCATGTGGGGGTCTGGCTCTGGGTCCCGTGGTCGGCGAACACACGGACTCTGGTTCGCTGAAGGTCACCCAGACATACCTGCCGGGACCAAAGCCCCGTCTTCTGACCTCCATGTGTCCCCGAGGCCGGCAGACACCCCCACGTCCCCCACCAGCATGAGAGCCCTGGGTAAGCCCCCCATTGAAACGGGGCCCAGCAGCCACTGCAGTCGAGTCCCTGGGGGTGCCCTCACCTGTAGGTCCCTCCACCTGCCCCCCCGACAAAAGCCCCCATGTGCCGCCCCCCCTTGGGTCTGGAGCTCGCAGCCGGCCCCTCAGGGATCCCCAGGGGGCATCAGTGTGAAACACGGCTGAGCCAGGACCTTGACGTTTGCCTGGGACTGTCGGGGGGGTGGGAGCAGATCCTTCTGGTCACCCGGCCCCCGGGCATGGAGGGCAGGGGGCTTCCCTGCCCCGGCCGGGCCCCGGCATTTGCACGGTTGTGCTTAGGCCCCTGGTCCACCCACGGGTCTCCAGCCCGAGCAGCCGGGATGGGGGCGAAGGTGGGGGCGGGGGGCGTCCTAGGAGGTGCCCTGGGGAGGGCGGGGAGTGGGGCTGGCTGTCGCTCCCAGGCCTGCCGCAGGCGACACAAGCCCACACCTCCTGCGACCCCCGCCTTGGCGCGTCCTGACAGAGCCCGGCTGCCCACCCAGCTCTCCAGGCCGCCCCGTGGCCGGGCACCGTGAGTGGGGCTCTGGGACCATTGCTGGCTTCTCTGCCATTGGCCACGCGTCTTTCGTGGCTGATTGATATTTTAGACACAGAGCTTCCGTGGCGCCCTGGCATCCTGGCGAGTCCTGTGAGCGCCGTCAGCCCATTAGCTGATTGCCTCAGGGACTGTCCTTGGGTGCCTGGGGATGGAAGTTGGCACAAGAACCACGGCTTGACGTCTCGGGTCCTGTTTCTGTCCTCTCCTTGTTGACTCCAGGAAAGCTCCCCCACCCCTGCGGGCCCCAGCTCTGTCCCCACCCGGGAGGCACCTCCCTGCTAAGCTGACCAAGGCCCAGCTTGCGGTTACCGCCCCGGCGACAGAGCCCATCGGGGCCTGGGGGAGTCCTGGGGGCTGCTGGGCCCGCGGACGAGTGCGGATGGAGGGGCAGCTCTGAGACGAGGAGGAAGCTCCCTGGTTTTCATGGGTCGTGGGCGGCGGAGTCGTTTCACTGGGACCCGGGCAGTGGGGCTGAGGGACAGGCCCCTCTGTGCCCCCTGATGGGGCTGGTCAGCCTCCCCAGCGCCATGAGACACCCCCTGT
Source organism: Nasua narica (assembly GCA_028533885.1). Lineage (NCBI taxonomy): Eukaryota > Metazoa > Chordata > Mammalia > Carnivora > Procyonidae > Nasua > Nasua narica. The sequence continues at coordinate 6,781 of JAPYYJ010001524.1, read as the reverse complement.
GTCCCCCGGGGGGTCAGGCCAGGGCCCCACACGAGAGGTGACTTCTTGGGAATCAGGCCTAGGGCTGGCTTGGTGTGAGATCACAGGGAATCTCCGTCCTTGTCCCCTCGCCCCACCCTGGGGCCGCACCGCGCTCCTGGTCCCCTCCTCATCCCCCCACGTGACGAGAGCTCTCAGAGCGTCTTCTGTCCTAATGAGGTGGCTCAGGGGGGCTCCTGGACGGCTCCTGGCGGGGGCTGGTCTCCAGAAAGAGCAGTGGTGACTGGACACTCGGAACTTTCAGGCCCGCCCCTCCCCCCACCAGGTACCCGGGGGGGGAGGGGCTGGGAATGGAGTCCCGAGCCATCGCAGGCCGATGTGAGGAAGTCCCCTAAACCCCAATAGGACGGGATCCCAAGAGCTTCCAGGAGGGACACACGTCCACACGGAGAGGGTGACGCACCCCAACTCCACGGGACAGGAGCTCCTGTGTTCGGGACCCTCCCGGAGCCCCCCAACAGCCTCTCCATCTGGCTGTTGACCTGCGCCCTTTATCACATCCTTTATTATACAACGAACCCGCAAACGTGTTTCCTTGCGATCTGAGAGTCACTCTAGCAGATTCGTCGGACCCAAGGCGGGGTCGTGGGAGCCCTGATTTGCAGCCGGTGGTCAGAAGTGGGGGTGATAACAGGATTGCGACGGCATCTGAGGTGGGGCAGGACGGCCTCGTGGAGGTCTGGGGGTTCTGACGCGGCCTCCGGGGCTACAGCGTCACAGGCATATTGTAGGACGTGCCCGACAGCACCCAGATATTTGGGGTCGGAAGCGTCGGGAGTAAAGCCTTTGCTGTGTGTGCAGAAAGTCTGTTGTGCTCACAGCCCTCTGGGACGACTGTCCTGCCCCTGGCCCAGCGCCGGCCCCGGGGGACGGAGGCAGGGGTGACAGCCCAGTGCTCCTGCTGTCCGGGCCGCCCAAGAATCGGGGCTGGAGGGGTCAGCTCGGAGTCCGTTAGCACAGGCCGGTGAGAGCCCCTCCCAGCGAGCCGCGAGCCCGCACGGTCCCCCCCCCCCCGCCCCCGGGGCTGTACCTGGCTCTCTCCTGCCGACGTCCTGCAGGGTCAGCTTCGAGCCGGCCCCCGCCCCCTCCGGCGCCCCCTGCCGCGTAGAAGCCTGGGGGAGCCCGGGCACCTGCCTTCCGGCTCTGTTCCAAGGCTCCCGCTCCGGACCCCTCCAGCTGCGCCCACCTCCCTCCCCCTGGACCAGGGACTGATTTGCACCTTTCTTCAGGCAAGAAGGGGCAGCTGTGGCCCTTGTCCCTCAGGGGATTGCTCAGAATCAGAAAGCTCCTCCCGAAATCAGCGCAACAAGAACTGGAGAAATTCTGCTCTGCACTTGCCTTTGGCTCCTCCCAGACGTGGAGAACCCGGCGCTGCGGGGAGCTCCTGCGCGCAGACATTCTGGAGACTCACGCGGCCCACGCTGCCTGCACACGGAGCCGCCCGGGAGGCCTGCAGGGTGAGCCCCTGTGCGTAGGGGTGCTGGGCAGACGGGGCAGAAGTCACCGCAGAAGCGGACCTTCTCAAGGGGCGCCTGGGGGGCTCCGTTGGTGCAGCCTCTGCCTTCAGCTCAGGTTGTGATCCGGGTCCTGGGATCGAGCCCCACGTCGGGCTCCCTGCTCAGCGGACAGCCTGCTCCTCCCCTCCTCTGCCCCTCCCCCTGCTTGTGCGCGAGTGTTCTCTCTATCAAATCAATAAATAAAATCTTTAAAAAAAGAAAAAGAAGCAGACCTTCTTGCCTTGCCAAGCCTCAAGACTTCACGAAACTGACCCCACGGGGGATCCCTAAGTCACAGTCATGTGTTATACAGCAAGGGACCCTGGTCAGGGACCCGGGACCGGGAGCAGAGCGAGCGGGGCGGGGGCTTCCCCGGGTCTACCTGTTCCTTGGCTTACTTCTTACGTTTTCCCGTACAGAGGGTGGCATGGCCCTTTGGAGGGGGTGACCCTCTGAGAGGTGTCCGTGACAAAGATGATCCCCTCCTTCTAAACCCGAGACGGGGCGGGGTCTGTGTCCTTGCAGCCTGCGCAGTCTGACGGCGGGTGGCCGCTGCCGGGACTCGGCCCGTCCCGCTTCAGCTCAATGGAGCCGGGGCCCCTGAGACCACAGCACACTGCCCCCCTCCCTGGGTCGGCCGGCGTCCCCCGTGACCCGCAGCAACACCCCGCCCCCTGCGGCCGGGCTGGAGCGCCGTGACCTGCGGCCATCCCAGCACCCTGTCGGGCGAGGCCGACCTGGGAGCAGAGGAAGGCGGGGCCCGTAAGGAAGGGAGGCCGAAGGAAGGCAGCCCCGTCTCCACGGCCGCAAGCTGGCGGTCTTCCAGAGCATATATGCTCCTGCACGCGCACCGCACACGTGCACACGCACACGTATGTACAATCCCCACACAAATGCTCCTGTGTGCACACACCACACACGTGTGCACACCCCATGGGAATGCTCCTGCACGCACACGTGTACACGCGCACACCGCACATGCACACGTATGTACAAACCCCCGCAAACACTCCTACACGCACACTGCACATGAGCACACTGCAATGCACATGTATGTATTATCCCCACACGAACGCTTCTGCATACACACCGCACACGCACACGTGTGCACACCCCCACGGGAATGCTCCTGCACGCACACATCACACACGCGCACGTTGGACACGCACACATATGTACAATCCCCACACGAATGCTCCTGCGTGCACACACACACCGCACGTGTGCACAGCACACATGCACACACATGTACATCCCCACGGGAATGCTCTGCTTCCTCCGGGGAGCCTCCCTTGGCCTCCTGCCTCCGAGCTCCGGCCTCCCTGACAGCGTCTTGTGCAGAACCCCAGTGGGCTCACCTGGTTGCTCTGCGCCAGTTCTCGGGGTCACGGAGCTTGGGGTTTCCCATGGGAAAAGTGAATACAAGTATGGGATGAGGTTAGTGTCCCTCTTCTCCCCAACTTTGTATTATTAAAGCCCCGTCACACCCTGGAGGGGACGGAGAAGCAGGTGGTGGGCTGTGCTGGATGTGACCCTCCTCCACGGCCACCGGCTCACCTTCTGATTCGGTGGGTTTTCCCGATTTCCCAGGGGGCCGGTGTGTTCTCACCTTCAAGCGGTTCATAGGGCTTCATGCTCAGGCGTCCTCTGCCTTCCTGAAGGTCCGGACTCTGGTCGTAACAGGTGGGGTCATGACCTCGTGTCCTAGTTCTGTCGTCTGTTTTGTCCGGTTCAGTTTTCACTGACTCCTTCTGATCCTGGAATAGAGCATATTTTCCTGCTTCTTTTCGTGTCTGGTAATTTTCAGTGGAATACTGGACATTGTGGGTCCTGTTGTCTGGCGCAAATTTGGCCCCATTCCTGGGAAGCTTCTGAAGATCCCACTGATGCCCCGTGAACTGAGAGGTCTCCCCACTCTGGTCTGGGGAACGTGAACCGTCCCAGACCCTGTGAGCTCCCGGGTGTCTGCCAGTGCCCTCCTGTGGCTCTTTCCCGGGCGCAGGTAGTTTCTGCACAGACACGAGGAGGCCGGCCCTCAGTCCTGGACCCCAGGGTCCTCCTGGCAGCCCCCCATCTCCACGGCGCCCTCCTCTCTGGTGTTCAGCTCTGCCAGTGCCAGCCACCATGGTCTCCCCAAGCTCCGGACTCGGCCCCCAGCTCCGAAGGCAGGAAGGGGGCTCAGTGGTTTCCTACGTCCCAGAGATCACGCAGTCCTGCCTCCTGACCCATGTCTGAGGAACAGGTTTTCCCATTTTGGGTAGCACTCTAGTTATTTAAGGGGGAGAGTAAACCTGAACCCCGTTATTCCACTGTGGCTAGAAGTAGAAGCCTCTGTTTTTGTTTAACTACAAATGTTTCTGTTTCCCCCTCATTCTCAAAAGTTAATTGCATGGGATGAACAATTCTTGGTTGAGTTCTTTTCTCTCAGGCTTTTGGAAATATTACCAGCTCACGGCTTCCGCTGCTGCTGTCAAGAATCCATCTGAGTTACTCTTTCTTTTGCTGTCTAGCTGGGTTTAGGGTCTTCCCTTTGTCTCGGAAGTTGTCCAGTGCGGGCGTGCTGTGCCTGGGCGCCCCTTCGCGTCTGCCCTGCTGAGATCCGTCGACCCATTAGAATCCGGCAAACGGAGTCTTTTTTGTTCCCTGGCCTTAAGTGCCACCTTTGCCGCAGGTTATCTCGGGCTTTCGGCCGGAGCTCCGCTGCGGCTGCACGTCAGGGCAGGCCGCTAAAGGGACACCGAGCCCCAGCCCACGTTTCTCTGCGCTGCCCCCAGGGGACTTCTTTGAGAGTGTCCTCCAGCTCACTAAGTTTATGTACAACAGCATCTAATTTGCTGCTTAATCTCTTCACTGAATTAGCTGCTTCATTTGTCCTTTTTTATTTCTCCATATTTTTTCATATCTGCCTCCTCGGTTTTAATCATCTCTTGTCCATCTATGTTCAGTATCTTCTCTGATTTCCCCAAGCATATTAATTGAGTTCCCACCGCCCAGGGCCGTGTTGAACCACATTTTTGTCATGGGTTTCCTGGTTCTCCAGGAGGGAACGTGGCTGCTGGTGGCCACTCACGTGCTGGGCTTTACATGGAGAGTTCCCGGGACAGACCTCTTTTTCTCCTTCGTTCTTTAATTTTTTCTCTTCTTGTTCTAACAGTTCCTCCCGAGGACCCGGGTTTTCCCTCTGAGTGTGTAGTTCTGTTCTGTGGGGCCTCTGGTCTCCCAGACTCTAGGCCCCCTCCCTGGCCGCAGCCTTGCCCTGCTGGGGCTCCAGTTCCCAAGGGCTCACTGGTCCCAGCGAGCACTCTCTACCGCTTCCCTCATCCGTGGCCAGCGCAGCCGGCCTGGAAGGTACTGCCCCGATGTTCAGGTCTTCTGTACAGGACAGAGACTCCTCGGCTGAAGTAGCACAGGCTCATCTTCCTGGAAAATGTCCTGGTCCCAACCCCACTTCCCTTCGTAGAGACACAGGGAAGGGGCATTTGCTGCCCTGGAGAGGGAGCCACTGCTAAGGGGCCCGAGCGGACTTCCCCACAGGTGCTGTCCACCCTCGGGTCACATGGGGAATGGGAGGCTCCTGAGGCTAAGCGGTGGCCTAGGGGTCTCGTGTTCGCTGTCAAGACTTCACCCCTGGCTTCTGTGGGGAGGCCGGGGAGGTCACCCTGGCACAGAGCTGTCTTGCTGACACTGCCCCCAATCTCACGCCGATGTCTTGGCCACGAAAGGGTGAGCGCCCCTCCTCCAGCCAGTCCGGCCTGGCAGACCGAAGACAGGTGGGAGACAGGATGTTGTGCCCCGCACTGCAGGGAGGCGAGGCGGGGGGGGGGGGGGGGCTTAGGGTCAGGGCCAGGGTTCAGGGTCAGTGTTCAGGGTCAGGGTCAGGGCTAGGGTCAGTGTTCAGGGTCAGGGTCAGGGCCAGGGGTCAGGGCCAGGGCCAGGGTCCTGGAGGCCCATGAGGGTGGCCAGCAGGCAGTCTTGGTTCATCCTTCGCTACCATCTGCTGGAGCACCAGGGCTGGGAGCCCGTGCTGGGAAGCAGCGAGAGAGGCAGCCCGGCTCAGCTGGGGAGTAGATCTTGTCTTGCCGCGGGTCCTTGGGCAGGACTGCAGGACGGGCCAGGGTGGCCCGGGTCTCCCTGGGTGGGGCTGACACGGCGCAGGCAGGGAGCAGCCCGCCGGGTCAGCGTGGCTGGAGCAGGGGAGGTGGGCCTTCCTTCTAGGGTGTGGTTATCCTGAGGTCCTCGTCCTCCTCCACGTCCCGGCACTGCCAGACCTGCAGGGCCCCTCTCCGCCCAGCCGGCAGCCCTGCTGCGACTCCGACCCGTAGATGTTCGAGCAGAGACCCCAGCGAGCCTGGCCCTCCCACAGCGGTGCCTCTGTTCTCAGCACCTGGCACGTTCGTGACCCCCATAAATAAAGGACGGACGAAGCCGCTCTAGGAGAGACGCTTCATCGCATATGGACACGCTCAACAGCAAAGGAAAACCATCGGGCAATGTTACTCGTCAACAAGGGTGTGAGAATCTAAAATTAAATCTAAAATTTAAAATAAAAAGAATCTAAAATTAAAAGTGGCCATGCCCCTGACGATGATTTTATAGTAACCCCGGCGGTCAGGCGTACCACGAGTGCAGGAACACCGGGAGACCCCCGTGGCCAGTCCAAGCGCCGACCGTGTCATTTCTTGGGGTCTGGCTGTGTCCACGCCGTGAGGGCCGGGGGGCAGCGGCTCGCTCGTCCACGAGGTGGTGGTTTCACGCCCGCCCCGGCCTCGCACCTCGCTCTGCCTGATGGGCTCTGGGGAAGGAGGAGGATGGTTCCAGGGTTCAGCCGCCGCACTGGATCCGTTTCTGCCTTGGCTCTGCTTTCTTGATTCAGAGGGTCAGCGGCTCGCAGGTGAGAACCGCACCTGCCTGGGGGCCATCTTTCTGCCAGGGTGTCCCCGGGGTCTCGAGCCCTCACAGCAAGTATGCACGCGCACGCCCACTTCCTCTGGGCGTGTGCCTCCGCCCCCCCCACATGTGCACCTGGGTCCCCCCCACCCACGTGTGCACCCGCCCCCTCCCCCACCCACATGTACACCTGGGTCCCCCCCACCCATGTGGGCACCCGCCCCCCTCCCCCACCCACATGTGCACCTGGGTCCCCCCACCCTCGTGTGCACCCTCCCCCACCCCCATGTGTGCCTGCCCCCCCACCCACATGTGTGCACCCATCCCCTCCCCCACCCTCGTGTGCACCTGTCCCCTCC
>JAPYYJ010001523.1:0-14062 GCA_028533885.1 Nasua narica | reverse complement strand
TGACCATAGAATTGGGGGTCCATTTCTGGGCTCTCTATTCTAGTGCACATGGAACATTCTCCAGAGGAGATCACATCCTGGGTCACAAATCAAGTCTCCATTGGTACCAAAAGATTGGGATCATTCCCTGCATAATTTCAGACCACAATGTAATGAAGCTAGAACTCAATCACAAGAGAAAAGTTGAAAAGAACTCAGATACATGGAGGCTAAAGAACATCCTACTAAAGAACGAAGGAGTTACCCAGGAAATTAAAGAATTAAAAAAATTCATGGAAACAAATGAAAATGAAAACACAACTCTTCAAAATCTTTGGGATGCAGCAAAGGCGGTCCTGAGACGAAAGCATATAGCAATACAAGCCTTTCTCAAGAAATAAGAAAGATCTTAAATACACAACCTAACCCTACACCTAAGGGAGCTGGAGCAAGAACAGCAAAGAAAGCCTAAACCCAGCAGGAGAAGAGAAATAATAAAGATCAGAGCAGAAATCAATGAAATAGAAACCAAAAAAATAGTATAACAAATCAATGAAAGTAGGAGCTGGTTCTTTGAAAGAATTAATAAGATTGATAAACCCCTGGCCAAACTTAACAAAAAGAAAAGAGAAAGGACCCAAATTAATAAAATCATGAATGAAAGAGGAGAGATCACAACCAACACCAAAGAAATATAAACAATTATAAGAACGTATTATGAGCAACTATATGCCAGCAAATTAGACAATCTGGAAGAAATGGATGCATTCCTAGAGACACATAAACTACTAAAACTGAACCAGGAAGAAATCGAAAGAAATAGAAAACCTGAATAGACCCATAACCAGTAAGGAGATTGAAGCAGTCATCAAAAATTTTCCAGCAAATAAGAACTCAGGGCCAGACGGCTTCCCAGGGGAATTCTACATTTTTGATGTATTAAAAACCTTGACTTAGAGTATATGCTACCTTCACCATTAGGCTTGGCGTCGCTTTCTTCTGCAATGTAGCAGCAACTGTAGCAGCCCTTAAGGCCTCCTGTACCTGGCCCCGGGCCCCCTGTTCCACTGCCACTGTCCAGTCAGTTTGCTGCTACTCTTGTGGGTCATAGAAAACAGATGAGGAATTGGACGCTCACTGGGTGACATACTTCAAAAAGCCAGATACTGATGCCTGGAAATTGTGAAGGGATGAGTATACTTGTTGGCTGTGATCTGGTTCCAGAATCCAAAATCAGTGATGCTGCTTTGCTGGCGTGCAGGTGGTTAAATGATTTTGCTAGTGTAGTTTGCATCTTAGAGGTTGTTAAGGACAAAGTAGGCCTTATAAGGAAATCTACCCCTAAGTCATTTAGGAACTTAGATCGACTTTAAATGAACTGAGAATCTCCACTCCAGAGGAATTGGGCCTTGACAAAGTATAAACTTCATAGATGAGCTCCTAAAGGATTTATGCATGATTCTACTTGACTGTAAACAACCTCCTGGAAATACTGATTTCCAGTATTTGGAAATAATCCATGGTCATCATGGACCTGGATGATGGTCTATCATCCAGGATGTCATCCTGGATGACATTTTACCTTATTTGGAGAAGTTTTCCTTTATTAAATACCAAATGATGTAATGGTAACTTGGACCTTAATAAAAGGGAAATAAGTTTGAACTGAAGAAAAATTAAAAACCCAAAAAAACCTTTGAGGTATAGTAATAAAATTTTAGAAGTAGTGGGAAACTACAGCCTTATGATTTCTAAGCCAAGTTTATTTGCATATCTCAAATATATATCACTCTAGTTAGTCTTTCAAAATTAGTATGTGTCTCATTTGTTCAAGAAATTAAGTGATGATTGGCTGGTTAATTTGTGTTTGGGACTTTAAACCCCAACTTCTTAGTTTCAGTGTCCTTTGTAACCTGGTTCAGTCTAGTCTTGTCTTTTCACTATGCAACCCAGTATTTAGCTCAGGAAACATTGACTATGTACTATATATGACAAGTTTTGTTATAAGTGTGATATACTGTGGTGATGTTGCTATTGTGATGGTGCAGTCTTTTGCCTTAAGCAAAGTCTTAGAGCTATAAAAACATAGCGCAGTGGCTTCCAAACTTTGTTTTGGACTGATAAAAATGTGCTTTATTAATGATTCAAATACCATGAATAGTTTTGCTGTTAGTGACATTTTATGAAATATCAAGCAAAATTTTTCATAAGATTACTAACAAAATACCATTTACAGGGTATAGTTGTCTTCCTGGAAAGATCTATATATTTTTTTAAATGCTGTAAACCACCCCCCCAGAACATACTGTGTTTTAGAGGTAGAATATGTTTAGGCTCAGATAATTATAATAGGTTTTTCACCTGCATGACTATTCAGTATTACATTCTATGGTTGAATGGGATGTGGGTGAGTTCTATCTTAGAGGGACTAATTTTTCAAATTGCAAGATATTCATTCATTCCATGCCTCTGATCCATAAACCAGTAGCATGCCTTAGTCATCAATATGACCAAAAATGCCTTCACAAAATTCCATGCCTTGTAGGGAGTGGTATTGAATGAATGAGAATCATTGGGCTAGAGCTTTGTGACCAATAGAGAGATTTGTTCTAGAGTGGTAGTCAGAGAAGATGCTAGAGAAATTAAAACACAAATAGCTTTCAGTTGAGACAGTTATAGGGGAAAGGAATTTTTCAGGGAGCCGGCTAGATTTCATTCTGCAGTTGAGGATAGCAAAATATTAATCTACAGGAATTCAGAGGATACAATGGAATGATTTGGAAGGGAGAGGAGGGGGGATACAGGATTGAATCAGGTTATAGAATGTACAGAATAAGATGGAAATGAGGATCTGTACAGTGATAGAACGGGGGAAGCTTGACCTGTAGTCAATGACTGAAGTCACTGTGACTGAAGTCACTGTGACTGAAGTGACTGAAGTAGATGTAGAAATGAGATCTGATAGAATTCCTCCATAAAGTCTCTTTAAAGTTAAAAAATAAAAATACACATACATAGAACTGCAGGGAAGATAAATGCTTATCCAGCAGTCATCTAGCTATAGCCATTGCCAACTCATAGCCACTCTTTTCCCTGCAACTCCTACTAATTCTGTCTGGTACTAGTGAGCTATTACATTCACAGACAATCTAAAGCAAAAGTTTCACAAAAAAATGTGTTCTTTGATATTTTTTATTGTTTTCTTTTTCTTCATAAAAATTCTGGGTTGCACTACGTGAATTTCATGACTGATGAATAGGTTATACCTGACAGTTAGAAATTGAATTTAGCCATTGCCAACTCATAGCCACTCTTTTCCCTGCAATTCCTACTAATTCTGTCTGGTACTAAGTGAGCTATTACATTCACAGACAATCTAAAGCAGAAGTTTCACAAAAAAATGTGTTCTTTGATATTTTTTATTGTTTTCTTTTTCTTCATAAAAATTCTGGGTTGTACTACGTGAATTTCATGACTGATGAATAGGTTATACCTGACAGTTAGAAATTGAATTTAGGATTAAGTTGGACTTCTGACTGTACCCTTCAACAACTTTGTGTCTTTGAGCCTCTTACTTAATTCTAATCCTCATATTCTTCTTCTGTAAAGTAGTACATACCTCCTAAGGGTTTTGTGAGAATTTTATGGAATATTAGATGTTAGTGCTTAACAGTGCCCTACAACCTAGAACCGAGTCAACTAATAGTAGATTCAATTAAGTATTTTAAGTTACAGACCTGGGATTTGAATCTAGGTCTTTGTGATTCCAAAATCTGAATTCTTATCTTAAAATTTTCTAATCAAACATATGCCTTACAGACAACCATAAAGACAAAAAAAAGAGCAATCTAAAGATAATGTGTATTTTTCTGTCATTCATTCATATCTTTTTTTCACTCTACATGAAATCATAAACACTTCCCATTTCTTGGAAAACACTTTGTGAATAATACTCCATCATTTTTTCTCTAGAAGCAGAAGAGTTATGCTACTTAGAATAATATATATATATATATTTTTAAAGTTTTTATTTGTTTGATAGACAGCGAGAGAGGGAACACAAGCAGGGGAAGCGGGAGAGGGAGAAGCAGGCTTCCCACTGAGCAGGGAGCCTGAAGTGGGGATCATGACCTGAGCCTAAGGCAGCCGCCTATAGACTGAGCCACCCAGGCACCCTTAGAATAAATATTTATCTCATTTTAGTTATTTAGTAAATGGTCAGTTAAATTTTACTGCTTTTTTGAAGACCTTATTATGGGACTTTTAATCATATACAAAAGTAAGGAAAATGTTATAATCAAGTCCCCCATGTACCCTTCCTTTAGCTTCAACAGTTGCCAACTTCTGGCAAGTTTTATTTATACCTACCACACACTACCCATTTTATTTCTTATGTTATTTTGAAGCAAATCTCAGATGGCATATTAGTTCAGTGTATATCATCAATATCTTGGGTATTTCAGTATGTATCTAAAGATAAGGAATATTTTTTTAATCAAAAATAATCACTACACCTAAAAAAGTTAAAAATAGATCATTAATCTCATGAAACTCCTAAAACTTAACTTTTATCATATATGCATTGTTCAAACTGTCTCTTAAATGATAATTTAAAAAAATAGTTTCCTTTAATAAGAATGCAGAGGAGATCCATATGTTTGGGATTAGTTCATGTATCCTTTGACTTTCAAATTTATGGACCTCTTTTCTTTCTCTCTTCTCTTACTCTTGCAGTTTTTTAGTTGTAGAAACTGGCTTTTTTTTTTTTTTAAAGATTTTATTTATTTATTTGACAGAGGGAGAGAGATCACAAGTAGGCGGGGGGAGGGGGGAAGCAGGCTCCCCCCTGAGCAGAGAGCCCGATGCGGGGGCTCGATCCCAGAATCCTGGGATCATGACCTGAGCCGAAGGCAGAGGCCTCAACCCACTGAGCCACTCAGGTGTCCCGTAGAAACTGGCTTTTAAGCCTTAGTAGAGGCTTGTTTCTGTATGACAGAGAGCTAGGAATGGTTTCTTAAAGGATTGTTAAAAAAAAAAAGGGCCAAGAGATTTTATGTAGCCCAGAAGACTAAAATATTTCCTTCTTGTTTTTTCAGTTTTCAGACTTCTGTTTAGAGTTTCCTACAACTTGGATTTTCATGATTGCATTTCCATGGTGGTTATCTAATATGTTTTTATGTTGTCTCTATTTTCTGTAGTTAGTAGTTGGACCTAGAAGCTTAATCAGATTTAGGTTCAGTCTTTTTTTTTTTACCATGCCATTTGTTCAGTACCTCCACTATTATATTTTTTATAAGTCATATTTATTAATTTGTCATTTATATGCAATAAGATGCAACTGTTTTAAGGATACACTTTGATGCATTTTGACAAGTGTACACATCTGGGTAAACTATCGTGAGAATCAGGATATGGAACATTTCCATCACTCCTGCCCCTTTCTAGTCAGCCCTATCCTCTCACACACAACTCCTGGCAACCACTGATCTGCTTTCTGTCACTGTGATTTTTCTTTCTCTGGAATTTTATATAAATGCAATCATACAGTACACAGCCTTTGTTTTCTGGTGTCTTTCATATAGCATAATACTTTTGAGATTTCATTCATTTTGTTACTGAGTTAGTATTCTACTACATGGCTGTACTATTGTTTATCTCTTTATTAGTTGGTAAACTTCTGAACTATTTCCAGTTATTGGCTATTATGAAAAAAGTTGATTTTTTTTTTGGTACAAGTTTTGAGTGAATATGTTTTCATTTCTTTTGGTAAAAACTAGGAGTAGAATTGCTCGGTCATATTATGAGTGTATATTTAAGTTTATAAGAAATTGCCAAAGTATTTTCTAGTTGGAGTTTTTACCAGCAATATAGGAGATATTCAGTTGTTTGAAATCCTCATTAACACTTGGTATTATCAGTCTTTAATTTTAATCATTCTGGTAGGTGTGTAGTGATAGCCCGTCAGTGTTTTATTTCAAATTTCCCTAATAACTAATTATATTGAGCCTCTTTTCATGTGTTTATTTGCAATACCTGTATTTTCTTTGGTGTGGGGTTTCTGTTCAATTTTTGCTCATTTTTAATGATGCACCAAAATTTATCCTGGTATGTGGTATGTGGAATAAATCTAATTTCATCTTTTTAAATATGGCTATCCAGTTATCCCCAAACCACTTTTAAAAAGTTCCTCTTTTCCCACTGGTCTGTGTTTCCACTTCTGTTGTAAACTTAATTTATCTGTGTATTTGGACCTTTTTCTGAATTTCTGTATTCTATTCCTGTGAATTGCATTTTTTGATCCCAACTAATAGAACTTTAAAAATATCCTGATTTCCTTTTTACTTGGGTACTTTGTCAGATTAGCAATAATCTGAATAATTTTTAGAACATATTATAGCACCTTAAGGTTAGTAATTTGTTTTTATTCTCCCCAAATATGTTTATTTTAATTTTTCAGTGTTACAAGATTGATTGTTCATGCACCACACCCAGTGCTCCATGCAATACGTGCCCTCCTCAATACCCACCACCAGGCTCGCCCAGCCCCCCACTCCCCTCCAAAACCCTCTGTTTATTGCTCAGAGTCCACAGTCTCCTGGTTCATCAACCCCAGTAATTTGTTATTAGACATGAAGATCGTACTTTTGTTTTATTCAGGAGTTTTATTTGCCAAAATATTGGTGCTCCAAAATGCAGTTTTGGGAATAGCGAAGAGCTTGATGACAATCAGTGATACTTATCCTCATTTCTGTTTAAAAAATGTCATTTAATAAAATTTGACTTTTTGGTTTAAATTTAAAATAATTGTTAGCCCAGTTCTCATGCAGTTCTTTCTCTCTAATCTATGTAAAAGGAGAAAGTAACTCTGGCATGATTACGTTTTTCTAGAAATGAGAGCTGGGAAGAGAGAGCACATTGAGTTCCATGTCGTTGGTGTAACTATCATATAAAATCAGCATCTATTTTCATCTCATCTTTTTCTTTCTCAGATAAAAAGCTTATGATTAGTAGAAAGAAACTTTAAAACATGTTTGAGTTCTTCCTGGTTCTCTCACTGGTACTTTTTAAAAAAATTACTGTTGGGATGACTGGCTGGCTCAGTAGAGCATGTGACTCTTGATCTCGGGGTTGTAAGTTTGAGGCCCATGGTGGGTATAAAGATTACTTCAAAATGAAAAAAATCCTTAAAAAACAAAACAAAAATAACTGTCTCCGTTAAGGTTACCATCAATACCATCAGCTGTGCACATAGAGAATTCTTAATCTTTGCAAGAAATAGAAGTGGAAAATGTCTTAGCCCACTTTGGTCCACTAACTCAATTCTTTTTTGCTTTCATTCTTTCTTCTCATCATTTTCACCAAAGTTTCTTCCAGGTGTATTTATCCCAGTTACATAAGATAGCTTAGAGAATTTGTAGGATGGTTGTTCCTAAAAGAATTGTATGGGTTGCTAGAAGAACCTTGGAGGGAAGTTGTGATTCATCAAATAATCCCTATTCTAAAAGCTGCCTGGAATGTAAGATTTTTCATAGGATCTACATTCTTCACAGAGATAGTACGTGTGATGAATAGGTTCCCAGGTCAGTGGGTAACAATGTTGCCACAAAAAAGAATATTCCATTTTAACTTGGGGTGCTACAGTCCATCTCCCTGATTTGTCTCATCTTGGTAACACATTCATTCATTTATCAAGCATTTACTGAATTTTTTTTTCTTTTTAATGTGCTGGTAAGGGAGTTTACATTTATTGAGGTAGTGGAAGGAAGGGAGGTTAGTGTTGAACTGGATCTCAGAAAATGAAAACAAAAATAAGTAATATCCCAGCGCTCAGGGAGTTCATGGCTCTCTGCTTCATCTTTTACTTTCTATCTACCTATACTACTTTAGGATTTAAGCGTTTTAGCATTATGCTACTGACATTGGATTCTAAGGTCAGGAATTTTTGCAGTCCAGGTACTGGAGAATGAGATGATTTCTTTCACAGAGTAGAAGCCTAGAGATAAGACCTTTTATCCCAGTAATGTGTATTAAAGATTTCCTTTACTTTATTCCCTTTTCTATTCTAGAACCTCGATTACAAAGTATTATTGTGGTTTGATGCATTTTAATGTTAAAATGAATGTTTTGCCATAACTTTTTAAAAAATTGAGTTTTCTGGCTGTCTTATGTATTTATTTATCCAGATGGTCACCTCTACTTTCCATATAATCCCTTAAGATTTTGATTGGAATTTTTATTCAATTTATAAATTGACTTACAGATTATTTACATCTTTACAATATTAGGTTTTTCTCCATTTAAGAATAGGTTTTAATTTGTGTTTTTCAGTAAAGTTGTGTAGTTTTTTTCATAAAGCTTTTTGGTTTATTTTTATAGTTATTGAAATTATACAGTCTGGCTGTTGATGTTACTTTGTTGAAGTAATTTTTGCATACTTCTATAGAAACCATTGTAATGAACTCTAATAATTCTAAAATATTTTTATGTTATTTCAACAAAATTGTATCGTCTGAAGTGATGGAATTTTGCTTCTTTCTATTGCTGAAATCTTTTATTTTTCTTACTTGGCTTTATCAGATAGCACATCCAGGGTGATGTTAATAACTATGTTGATATTAGAATGGATATCAGCATCTTAAGTCTGATTTTGCTTTTAAATTTTGTTGATATTTTGCCATTAAACATGATACCATCTGTTGTTCTGAGAGTCCTAAGAGAGATTCTTTTCCTAATCGAGACTAGTTTCTTAAACTTTCGTACCCTTTACTAGATTTCTTTTATTGATTCTGTTTTCTACCTAGGATATATTATTTTTCATAGGATCAAATTGTCTACTTTGTTGTCTACTCTCCACTTTTGGTCCCTGTTAATTTCCACTCTGAATTGCTGTATATAGGTTCTGTTCCCAAAATCGGTTTTTTTTTTTTTTTTTTTAATTCACTTGAGAGAGAGACAGAGCACAATTGGGAGAAAGGGAGAGGGAGAGGGAAAAGCAGACTCCCTGCTGAGCCAGGAGCCAGACATGGGGCTCCATTCCAGGACTTGGAGATCATGACCTGAGCTAAAAGCAGATGCTTAACCATCTGAGCTACCCAGGCACCCTCCCACCCCACCCCAAGTCAGTTTTGATTATGTTTTACTTATATTCCAGGGAATTGTGGCACCGTAACATCTTTCTGTGTTATGTAGTGAAAAGTCCACGCTTCTCAGGCTATTTATGTTCTTTGTGATCAGAGCATTGCCTTTCCAATCTTCACCTCTGTCAAGAACTGTGAAGGGTTGGAGATCTTACCCGACTTGCAAGCTAACCATGTTAGCCTGCTGTTGTTTCATGGATCATGGCAGAACACACTAGTCTCCTGGTTCAGAGTCAAGTAGCCTCAGTATCATCATTTTTCTTGTACCAATAACCCAAGTCCCATTTCTCACCGGGTGACATGACAAGGGCCAGATGACACCTGTCCATACGGTCAGTTCCATTACAGGGAAGCCAGGAGCATTCTCTGGAATCTCACTTCTTCCTTCCTTCCTCCCTCCCTCCTTCCCTTTCCTTCCTTCCTTCCTTCCTTCCTTCCTTCCTTCCTTCCTTCCTTCCTTCCTTCCTTCCTTCCCCTCACTTCTTTTCCACATCATTGCAATTTTTAAGACTCCATCCATCTCAGGTGCTTTCTTTCTTATCCCCCATCGTGGACCTTGTGTCTTTGAATGTGCTGCTTATCTACTCTGTCCCTCCTATTTCAGATACTCCAGGGTCCTTCCTGGTTTGCATGGTGACCTAACTTAACTTTTTTTCTCTTTTTATAATTTGTAAGTCCCATTTCTTCGATTAGTGCCTTCTTGTTTACAGATTACCTGCTGAAACATTATTTTTTATGTCTTACAGAACCCTTTAGGGTGATATTGGTTAGGAATATGTTCAGTTGCAGGGGTGCCTAGGTGTCTTGAGTTGGTTCAACATCTGCCTTCCGCTCAAGTCATGATCTCAGGTCCTTGGGATTGACTCCCGCCTAGGGCTGCCTGCTTCTCCGTCTCCCTCAGCTGCTCCCCCTGCTTGTGCTCTCTGGTTCTTGCTCTCTCTCAAATAGATAAATAAAATCTTAAAAAGAAAAGGCATGTGTTCATTTGCAAAGAACAGATAACCCATTCCACAATGTGTGTAATGAATAGAAATTTGCTTCTGTTTATGACTTTTTTTCATGTAGAGCCTAGAAAGAGATAATGCAGGTGTTGATTCAGCTTTTTATCACCAACCTTTTCATATGCTCTTCCCACCATCTGCAATTTTCTTTTTTCTATATCTGCAGTTCTAAATTTTACCCATCCTTTAAATTATAAACTCTTCTGCAGAGTTTTCATAGAAGACTACTCCCCAAGTGAAAATACTTTTTGTATATACTCTGAGGTAATATTAAGCTGGAAAATGGCCTTTATTATTGAGTTATCTGCATCTATATCCATATATTTTATATCTTCTATGTTAACTTCCCACTAGACTATAAATTCCATGTCTTGGGTATATAATTTGTTACCCTCTGAAAAGTGTCTTGTTTAAGGTAGACACCATTTGTTTACTTGTTGAATGAATGTAAAAGAATGGGTAAACCTTGCCTTTTAAGCAAGTCTGTCACTGCTATTTGGAGCCTAGAGAAAAGATAAATTGTCAAGGGTGTGAATGTGGAATTTGGGGTTTAAGCAGATAATTTACAGGAATTAAATGTACATATTACTGAAAGGAACATCATATAAATTAGTTTCTGAATGCACAGATACTTCTTTAATGCTATCCAAATGTATCTTCACATACTGTCAATACAATCTGTTAGTATTATGTGGAAATAAAATGGAAATTGTTTTTTCTTTTAGTGCTTAGATGAATATGAAGATGATGAAGCAGGGCAGAAAGAACGGAAACGCGAAGATGCAATTACACAACAGAACACGATGCAGAATGAAGCTGTCAGCTTATTAGATCCAGGCAGTTCCTACCTTCTACAAGTGAGTACTTATTTGTTTAAATTTAATTTTAAAAAATTACCTTAAAAATTTATTTTCTTATGAGTTACTATATATTGATTGATTGTGAACTCTCAGATCAAGATCAAGAGTGACATGCTTGACGACCTAAGCCAGCCAGGCACCCCTAAAAATTTATTTTTATTTTTATTTTACAGATGAATATTTAAAAATACTAGGATGTCAGTTGCTATTTTAACAATCATTTTTTAAAAGATTTTATTTATTTATTTATTTATGAGAGAGAGAGAGAGAGAGAGAGAGAGGGGAACTATGAGAGGGAGAGGTCAGATGGAGAAGCAGACTCCCTGCTGAGGAGGGAGCCCGACGTGGGACTCGATCCAGGGACTCCAGGATCATGACCTGAGCCGAAGGCAGTCGCCTAACAACTCAGCCACCCAGGCGCCCCTTAACAATCATTTTTAAGTAGCTTTTAATAATTTTTCCATTCTCCTTTTGCTTACATCTGCTCCATTTAAGTATTTTCAATGGATTTAGCCATTGATTTTTCTTCTTCTCAAATACTTCTTGACTTATAAACAATATGTATGGTTCTTAGTTCCTAATCAGTGATAGCTAGGAAAACGAATTACCTCTTTGCTCTTAATAAAGTTAGAATTAGTAAGTTTTTGAGTGGACAGTTCTGCTCTAGGGCTGATACTTGCATTAGAATTACATAGCAACTAAAGAATGAATAGCAAGTTTATACAAAGTCAGATACCTAATGAAGTACAAAATACTGTATGTAGTATTGTGAATTGCCAGAAACATCTGCACTTCTGCATAATTATACAAGTAAAATTAAACTCAATTTCAAATTAGCTGTTATTTTGGGTTTTTGTGGCAAAGAAAACTGGGAGTTGATGGTATTAGAATACCTCGGTACAAAGCAAACTACTCTACAGAATTGTTTAAACTGTAATTTGGGAATGATCATGATATAATCTAATCTTACATTAATTTGGTGACATTTTGAGATCATAAGCTACTCTGTCATCTTCTCAGAGTTCATTTTTGATGTTAAAATTTTTTTTAAAAAAGCATTATCGGGCGCCTGGGTGGCACAGCTGGTTAAACATCTGCCTTTGGCTCAGGTCATGATCTCAGGGTCATGGGATCAAGTCCCGCATTGGGCTCCCTGCTCAGCAGGGAGTCTGCTCCTCCCTCTGCCTGCTGCTCCCCTGCTTCTACTCTCTGTCTCTCTGACTGTCAAATAAATAAAATCTTAAAAAAAAAAAAATTATCTATTTAATCTCTATACCCAGTGTGGGGCTCACACTCATGACCCTGAGATCAAGAGTTCGATGCCTTTTTTTTTTTCCTTTAGATTTTTATTTATTATTTGACAGAAAGAGACACAGTGAGAGAGGGAACACAAGCAGGGGGAGTGGGAGAGGGAAACTTCCTGCTGAGCAGGGAGCCCGATGCAGGGCTCGATCCAAAGACCCTGGGATCATGATCTGAGCTGAAGGCAGAGGCTTAATGACTGAGCCACCCAGGCAACCTGAGTTGCATTTCCTTCCGACCGAGGCAGCCAGGTGCCTCCAGTTTTGACTTTTTAAATACATTTTATTAGATATAACTTTAAAAGGAATTTCTGAGCAGTATGAACATACCCCATTTTATTGAAAAAAATTAAATATAAACTAAGTTATGATAAGAAGGCATTTGACAAAGGCAGATTATTTTGAAGTAGTTTGGAAATGCAGGTGCAAAACTTCTTTGTCGTCTGCTCTTTAAGGCAGATATACTGATGTGAAGAATGATGAAGTAATGCAAGTTTATTTGTTCTTTGTATCTGCTGTTACTAGAAGTACCTACCCTATTATGACATGGTGTAAGCTAATAAGCAGTATTTCTCTCAGTATCTATGTGATTATTCATAGTCTAAAATATCTTTGTATCCTTTGTTTAACAAAGTCGAAGTTAAGTCTGGGTGTATTCCAGGTGAAGATAGAGGCTTAATTTATTGAAATAGAGACAATATAGTATTTTTATTAAGAGATTAAACCTGATTTTAATTCTTGGTCATGCCACTGACTCTGGAATACTTAAATAGGACCAGGCAGCAATGGCTTTTAGAAAGAGCAATGTTTTATTTATTTATTTATAAATTATGTTAATAAAGATGTTTAAATATAAAGATACATTTTGGGACACATGGGTGTCTCAGTTGGTTAAGTGTCTGCTTTTGGCTCAGGTCATGACCCCTGGGTCCTGGGATCGAGCTTCCCCTGACCCTCCCCACATTGGGCTCCCTGCTTAGCAGGAGCCTGCATCTCCCTCTGCGTCTGCTCCCTGCTCCTCCCCCAAGGTACGCATGAGCTCTCTCTCTATCTCTCAAATGAATAAATAAAATTGTATTTTTTCTTTTCTTTTTTTTTATTAACGTATAATGTGTTATTTGTTTCAGGGGTACAGGTATGTTAATAATCAATCATCAGTCTTACACAATTCACAGCACTCATCATAGCACATAACCTCCTCAGTGTCCATCACCTAGCCACCCTTATCCCATCCCCCCTCCCCTCCAGCAACCCTCAGTTTGTTTCCTGAGATTAAGAGTCTCTTATGGTTTGTCTCTCTCCCCCATCCCGTCTTGTTTCATTTTTCTCTCCCTTCCTCCCACGAACCCCTGCCCTACCTCTCAAATTCCTCATGTCAGAGAGATCATATAATTATCTTTCTCTAATTGACTTATTTCGCTTAGCATAATACCCTCTAGTTCCATCCACGTCATTGCAAATGGTAAGATTTCGTGGGTTTTTGATGGCTGCATAGTATTCCATTGTATATAGATGTATGTGTGTGTGCGCCCATATATATACATGCACGTGCGCGCGCACACACACACACACACACACACACACAACATCTTCTTTATCCATTCATCTGTTGATGGACATCTAGGGTCTTTTCATAGTTTGGCTATTGTGGACATTGCTGCTATAAACATTTGGGTACACGTGCCCCTTCGGATCACGACATTTGTATCTTTAGGGTAAATACCCAGTAGTGCCATTTCTCGGTCATAGGGTAGCTCTATTTTCAACTTTTTGAGGAACCTCCA
>JAPYYJ010001522.1:0-14064 GCA_028533885.1 Nasua narica | reverse complement strand
TTATGTTGTGTAGGAACCTGATCAATTGAGTACATAGTATTCTGATATTGCAGGTGAGAATGTATGGAGAATTAAGACTACCATAATAGTATTGTGCTACCTCACAAGCAAGCAAGAATCTAGTTTTTCCCAACAGACTAAATTCCCTTTCTTTGCCATGGGTTTCAGAGCATTGAGTGGGCAATTGGTAATTGGGAGCAAAGCCAAGGATAAAGTACACCATATTCGGAATATTGGGGACCAGATATCACCTGCAGGATTTGATAAATCAGACAAACTGTTTTCCCCCAGAAACCTCCTCCCTGCCCCTTATCATTGGAGACTGAACTAGTCCTCGTGTCCTATCCACTTTGTGACTAGATGAGGGGAGATGGACATGTTGTTAGAGTTGTGAGTCTTTGGCCTAGTGGAAAGTCCCGTGGCTCTCCCTTTGAAGGTGCTCTGAGAACCACTTGCAGAGATTGGGATGAAAAGAAGATAATGGTATCTTATTTCTAAGTCATCAAACCAGGTGATCAGACCTCAGTGGCTGTATGAGTAAAGGGAACAGAGAATTGAAGTGAGATAATGGAGCAGAGAGAAGTGAGCCAGCACAGCAGCCTGTCCCTACCTGGTGGCACGGCAGTGATGTGTGGGTCTCCCAGGAGTCAAGAAGCCTCCATGGAAAGTAGCTGGACTAGATATGACTTGCCAGTACCCTATACAAGAGATTGTGTGTGTGTGGGGGGGTAATGCCAGGTGTAGCAACTGAGAAAGTATTAAAAGAGCAAGGTGGACACTGTGTCCTGGGAGGTCCCTCACTAAGTGTCTAAAGAACCCTCACACAGGTACCCCGTGGAAGAGCCAATGTTGGGATGTCTGCCACCCAGAGGCCAATAAGCAGCATCAACCAAGAGAAGGCCGCAATGCAGCACTGTAGCCGACACTTGTCCCTTTCTATCTTTGCTACTACTATAAGCTCCAACCTTCAAACCCACCACTCTAGAGGGGAGGGCATAGAAGTGAAGGGGAAGATCAGTACCCTTCCCCATTTCAGGCCCTAGTCTTAAATGCCGGACACAGAAAGGGAGGAGCTGCAAGTGAAATTTTAAATTGGACTGGATTTCTTTAACATAGTGATTTCGAAACTGTGGGGGCTGCCCAGAATGTTGTTAAGGGTTGGAGTTGTACTCTGAATTCAGGCTATTTAGAGTGGATATTACTTATGCTTCAAAAATATATGTAATAACCGTGGCTTACCTGGAAAGCTTGCCATCTTCTTCAAATATGCAGAAAGTTTTATGAGATGATGTTGTCAGGAACCACGTAACATCTTTAAAATCCTTTGTTATTGCGTGTACATGGGATGAAATTGAGAAAATGTGGGCCAGCAAAATGGCGACCCCCTCATTTCTTCTTATTTTTCCTTTTGCTACAGTAGTTATCTTGGCATCTGACCTGGTAGAATGAAGATCTCTGACTCCCAGCCAAGCAGTTTACTTTCGCTTAAGAAATCCTGACAGATAGAGTCCGTCAATATTTAACAAGGGCCTTCTATGGTAAGTGCTATAGAGATTAAAAGTATATAAAAATGGCTCTTACTCTCAAGGAGGTTACAATCTAGATAGACATATACTCATTAAAGATGAGAGAATGTATGAGAAGTGCCAAATGAACAGAAGTCAGAGCAGAAGTACTGTCGGGATTGAGACCGCCTAGAAACCTTCTTGCAATAGTCATCAGATCGGAAAAGGTGAGGCTTGAACAGTGTGGTGAAGAATGGGTAAGAATAAAGTGCACAGAGACAAGGGGGTGCTATCTGAGCAAATGAGCAGAGATCAGGGTGGTTTGGAAGTCACATTTGAAGGTACTGAGTCCCTTCAAACAAATTCTGCATTAGCAAACTTTTCTTCACAAGTATTGGAAACCTCAGTCAAATCAGCTTAAAAAATAAAGGGCATTTATTTATTGGTTTATGTAACTAAAAAGAACTAAAGGCAAAGCAGGCTGCAGGGGTACATTAATTAGGGCTGCAGCTACATTTCTCTGTGACCCTCATAGCTCTCTCTTTATCTTCACCTTGGCGTTCTTGCTAGTTGCAAGATTATTCCTCAAGTGTTTGAGTTATCTATTGCTGCAAATTACCTCAAAACTTATGGATTATGCATAAACGTTTATTCTTTCATAGTTTCTGTGTGACAGGAATCTAGGCCTGGCTTAGCAAAGTGGCTCTATCTCAGAATCTCTCACAAGCAGTCAAGATGTCAGCCAGCCTGTGGTCATCTAAGGCTTCACTGGAGCTGGAGAATCCACTTCCAAGTTCACTCATATAGCTGTTGGGTAGAGGCTTCGGTTCCTTATCGTATGGGCTTAAGTATGGGTTTCTTATGAAATAGCAATTGGTTTCGCCCAGAGCAAGTGATGAGAGAGAGGAAAAGGGATGGAGAGGGAAAAGGAGGAGAGAGAACCCAGTATGTTATAACATAATCTCAGAAATGACATGCCATCACTTTTTGCCTATTCTGTTGGTCATACAGACCAACTTGGGGACACTGTGAGAGGGGCATTACACAAAAACGTGAGTATCAAGAGGCTGGAATCATCGGGGGCCATCTTAAAGTCTGATTGCCACATGTAACCTATAAGATTCCTTGTTCGTATCCATGAGAAGATAGTTTCCTCTTTTAGCCATTGAAAAAAGTTCTTAGATTTGCTTGGATTGCACCATCCTTAAGCCAATCACAGTGGCCAGGAGAATAACAGCGACTGAATGACTTAGATTTGGGTTATGCCAATGTTTGTTTCAAGGGGACAGGATAACAATGACTGGCTTAGACAAATTAGGGTCCACCCATAGCAGGAGATGTGGCTTGCTGCCACTCAAACAGCATGGTTGCCCTGCAGGAGGTGTGGGTTATATGTTGGGGCAGCACCCACAAAGTCCTCTACAGTCTTTCTCTGGCTGCTCAGCCTTCATACATATCTCCCTCCCTACCCATACACTGTTACATGCATTTACAACCTCTTTCTAAAGAGAGGCAATCTGAACTGCAAAACAAGCTCCAAGTCCAGGATCTCTGGGGATTGTCCTTTCCTCTCCATCAGGTGTGGATACCATTCTTCACAGTTAGGATCTAAAGGGTCCACTTATAACCCAACCAATATGGAATTGTGGATAAAGAACAGAGTAACTTCAGTAAAACTCCCCTTGGAAAAAAAAGGAGAGAGACTAGAATACAGTACATAGCTTTCCATAGTCCACAGCACACATTATAACCCACTGGACAAGAATCCTAAGCTCTTTGCCCTGGTTGGGAGAGTTTGTATAGGGAGGGTAGGAAGTGAGGGCCTAGGCACTAATTGCTCCCAGATTGTTGAGGACCTTTTAGAACTTTAGCCTGTAGGCAATGGAGAAAGAAAGAGGATCATCGAGGATTTTTGAGTAAGGTACTGAAGTGATCAAAATTGCTTTGGTAAAATTAATTTGGAGGCATTATGCCATATAAATTCACAAATCTCCTTAAAATAATGCCCTGGGGACAGGTTTCCTCACATAAACTGAAGGTGCTTCTTGAAAAAGAAATGCTAACAGATTCCACAGTAAAAGTCCATATATAACCCTGGTTTGTCTCTTTCCAAATAAAAATCATAAGTTGTTTCTAGGCACCTACGTGAAACAAACAAGACTGGTTCATGTTGTGTCACTTCCCTGGCATTAATTCCAAATTAAAGTGAATGAGCTTTTAAGACTCTTTTGAAAAGGTTTGTAATAGAAGGTAGACTTGGTAGGTAGAGAGTTACTGGGATTAAGTTTAACTTGAAAAAGTAAGAAAAATTGGGTAGGGAAAGCTTTTTAGATAGCAATAACCCTTCACTTACCTGTGCATGGTGAAGGAAATAATAAAAATTATTGTTTAAATTATTTTACTACTGTAAGTTCTATGCAGGCTAGCTAGTTAAAAGTCTGTGTAGGCTGTGAAGCATTTGTGTTTTGAAGAACGAAGCTGGGGGTAAGGGAAGCCATAAACCCGCAGCACTACCCGCAGTTGTGAGGGCTCTTTACTTGTTCAGGATATGCCGAAATATCCTCTTCACAGTGATAAAGCTTATGAAATTTCTCCTCAGATGGCCTGGAAGGAATCCAAGAGGGGAAGTGGTGGAAAAAATTGATTATTCCTATTTGAAATTTCAGATATTAGGATGGCATTTGTATTTTGACTTATTCCTAAGACATATATGATAGAACCCCTTTCCCCATCCCCAAACACATACACACACAGACACTGAAGTTGTTATTTCTCTAGTCTACAGCCTTGAGTGAGTATGAGTGAGTGAAATGTATAAAAGAAAACATTTTTTGAGGTAGGAATAGATTCATCATTGAGTTTCCCTGCCAATTTCAGAATTAGATAGTGGAAAAATTCTATTTATTTTGAGTTTGTGAATCTGCCAGCAAACTGTTGGGAAAAATAAAGACAAGCCAGATGAGGACTTGGGTTATGGAATGAACCATAGATGACATATGACTGAACTTTTTAAGAGAAGAATATAGTTTTTCCTACTTTTATTTCCCAGTTTTAGTTTAGAGTCTTTAATAACTTTGATTTGCAGCATGCTTTTCTATTGTACTGAACTATAGAAGCAAAATGGAAAACAGCATATTGCAGTGTTGAAATTGACCTTAAGGGTTGGGAAATTGAAAATATCAAGTTTCCATAGTAACACTAATTTAGTCAGATCACACATGTTGTTTCTGAGCCATTAGTTTACTCCTATGATGTTAAAAGGACATAATATTTACTCTGTAATATGGTTAAGTTGATGTTACAATGCAAAACAATTTCATATTTTCTGTATGCACATTTTATTATGGTAGGCTTGATATTTGATTTCTTGTACTATTTTAGAAAATGTGAAAATATTCTAAAGGTTTGTTTAAAAAAGTTTCTGAAGATAATCAAACAGGAAATCATGATCATATCCCACTTAGAAAAATGATAAGATAAAGATGAACTGGGTTTTGAAAGTTTGCATCAGCATTTTTTGGCAGAATTTCTGGGAATTTGTTTGGTCTTCTAACTGAACGGCTTTTACGTGGTCTGATTTTAATCTCACAGGTATTATATTCTTTATGGTATATCCTGACATCTACTAGGAATTTGTCCCAAGTCCTTTTAGAATTCCTAAATCCATGAATACTACCACAGCTCTGTGTGTTGGCTGATTTTGTGGGCCTTTTATTCCACAAAGAAGCATTTCCTCCACAGCTTTATGAGAATTACTACAATGATAATGATCTAGCAAAGGGCAAAGCTTCCTTCTCAGAGGGCTCTGTCCTGGGGCACACACCAAGCACATCTTTAGGACCGGTCCTCATATGCTGGTCTCCTATTGTGTGTGGTTCAGATTTGCTTCTCAGTAAAATGAAAAATGCTACATGTCATATCTTTAAGGTCACTCATGATTGAAGGTCTTTATAAGCAAAATTGGTCTGTAGTTTTAACTTCTACAGATATGCATGAATATTAGTGTCTATGATACCCAAACTTCTGTACAGTTTACTCAAATTAAAAAAAAACAGTAAATTCAATGAAATATCATTTTTCATATACAATTCATTTGGTTGACTGGATTGTTCACTTCTTGCTTGTCTGAGTCTAAGTGATGATGAGAAATTTAATGTAATTTAAGAAGTATTTACTGGATACCAATTATGTTAGGCATTGTGCTAGGTCCTGGGGATATATTGATAAATAACGTATGGTAGAAGCAATAATAGAGTAGTATAGTAGTAATAAGTTGCATAGTGGGTAACAGTGCCTGGCACTTGATAATCACTTGATACTTTGATATACTTTATACACTTGATCACTTGATACACTTTAGCTATTATTACTATTATTATCATCATTTGCATTTCATGTGCCAGTGCTTACATTACTTGGTTTAATTCTTACAACAACCTTATTAAAGAGTTTGGCATTACCTTCATTTTTATAGCCCAGAAGCTGGGGTTCTCAGGGCTAAATAACTTGCCTGAGATCACCAATATGGTGACTGGTAGAAGCAGAATTCACACCCAGAGTATGCTTGACTGCCAAGCCAGTGTTCAAATATATTACTCTATGTAGCCTGTCCCTGGCTTAAAGAAGCTCTCACCTAGTTTTTCCAGGAAGCCCTGTCCAATAACTAGCTTAGATTTTTCAAAGTTTCCAGAGGAGGTCTTTTGGGGCTACATTCCAGTAACTTATTCCCCTAAAGTCAGTTTGAAAAAAAAAGTCTAACACAAATGTCATGTATTGCACTTGAAATCTATTTCTGCCTTAGGATAGAGTAGAAAATATATCTACCCATGTTTCAAGCTGAAGTCAATACATTCTAGTATTTTATTACATATACTTTGGGAGTTCATTGTTCAATGGGGGAAAAGCACAAATTATATTATGAAATACTTGTTTTTCTGGATTTCTCTTTATTGTTAAAAAGCTCAGTTAAGGAACGGAATCTTTTGTTGCCTATTTGGATACTCTTTCTGCCCTTGATTTTGATTGTGTTTCAACATTATTTTCCAGGGTCTTCTGACTGCCTGCTCATGGATTAGGTTCTCACCTTCTAGTTTTTAAGTGTTCTCAATGTTCACACCACATGATGGGCATAAGAGGTCATGAGAAGGTGGGAAGAGGGTCAATAAATGAAATGAAGACAAAGCTATGAACATTGAGGGCCAAGTTTAGTGCAGAACTTCTCTTGTGTAGAAATAGCTTTTCTGTGATAAAAAAAAAAGGCTATCATTTTTGGGGAACCATGACAGAATTTTAGATGCTGAGAAGAAGTTTAAGCTGGCGAAGAAGTTTAAGCAGACTGAGAGGTAGAAAAGCAATGCAGAATGAAGGTAGGGTTGTGCTTCTACTATAGTCTTATATGCCCTTCAGGGTCAATGACATTGTGGAAAACCAACCTGTTTCTCCCAAGAGGAGAAATCGTTCAGCATTTCCTCTTTTATCTTGTCTAGTCACTCTTATAGGTAATGTTTTTAAACTCTAGATTTAAGGGATTGGGCTCACGTTTTCCCTAAAAAGCCTTATGAGCAATCTATACTCAGAATTGAAGTTCTCTCTGAAAGATGGATGAATACCTAAAAAATAGGCAACTTTCTAGAAGGAAAAGTGTCTTTATTTTAAAGGAAGAAAATTCCAGTGCATACCAAGTATGACACAAAGCTGATACCCACCCAGTGGCCAGATATATTTTCCTGAGGGATTTTGTTGTGTTTATTCCTCTAGCATTTTTTCATTCCTGACTTTTGGGGTGGCCCTTCTGTGAAGAGTTTCCTCATCCCAGCTGTTATGATGTTTAATATAGAGTTGCCAACTTCTGATCTGGCGGTTCCAAGATACAGGGTGAGGAAAACAAAGCTTTCCAGTATTTTGAATCCTATCCCCCACCCGCACTGGAATTAGTGCTTTCATCTCTGGTCAATCCTGAGTTGTTTTCAACCCTAGCTTCATCTCTGCTCTCCCCCGGAATAGCAGAACAATTACTAATGGTAAAGATCCATGTCCATGTCCAGGGTTCAAATTACTTATGCCTCACCAAACCTCAATTTATTTCTCTTTTCCTCTTTTATTCCTTCCCTCTCTCCCACTCAAGTAAATTAGGTGGTTTTTTCTTTGGGGGAAATATTTACTTTAAAGAGCTGTGTTGTTGTTGTTGTTGTTGTTGTCTTTTCAAGGTAAAAATTAGATTCTGGTTTTTAAATGAAGTAGAGTGTAATTTTTTCTTGGGAAAAACAGGATAATCATCTGGTTTTGATCCTAATGTTAGTCCATGGCATAGCTTGACATTTCCAGTAAGGAGAGTCAAGGCATTTTGTTTTAGAAATATGCAAGGATGGCTACTCTCTGCTTCCTCCTGCCCTTTAGCCTGAATTGTTTAACGTTCAGGTAGAATGGTCCTGGCTGGTCCTGTGTTTTATGCCTGGATGCAGTAGGATTAAGCAGATAAGGAATTTGGGGTAAGCAGGAAAAGGCAGAAATGCAGAAAGCAAGGCACAGATAAACAAAGAAACAGCCCATTGTATCAAGTGTGGAAAGGGGTAAATCTTACAATACTGTGACCTGTTGCTTTCTTCTGGCATTTAAACAGGCTATTATATTGTGAATACTTTTGGCAATGGAAAGTATTTGGGAGATCAAATGGTGAAGTAGGAAAATGTGCTTCTTTGGTTCTCCTACTATCCCTAAGTGTCTGGTACAACATGGCTGTTCCCACATGGCTTTGTTTAAGGACTCCACCCTCAGAGCCCTCACAAATTTGCCTTTGAGTAGTACTCCATCCTCTGGATCTTTTCCTCATCATTACCATCCACAGGAAGGATGGGATATCCATTGACCTGAAATGATTGGGTCTGTTTCCCTTATATACACCTGTTCCCAGCCACATACAGCTAGATAGCTGGTTGAAAAATATTAGCATCAATATAACATTTTACACTTTTACAAGAGGGATCTTTTAGAATTAATTCTTTATCCCCAAAGAAACTCTGCTAATATAACAAATTAGTGGAAATTTCAGATGATGTCAGGATAATAGAACAGGTGTCTGGGAGCAGGCAGGCCTTCTAGGGTTTTATAGGCCCTAATGAATATGGTCAAAGCTGCCTTGGAATCTTTACTTGTTTTCTATGGAGAAAGGTCCCTCTTACTTCCATAAAAAGGTCTTAATGCAAGCTTGAAAGAAAAATGCCGATTTGTAATAAGGGAAGAATGGATCCTTATTTTAGAGATGTTTTAACCATTTTTTGGTAAATTTTTTGAAATTAAATTCAATTAGCCAATCTCTAGAACATCACTAGTTTCAAATGTAGTGTTCAACAGTCCATCAGTTGTGTACCAAAAAAATGCTATCCCCAATATTTCATAGCTGTCTAGGTGAAGAAAACCCAAATTCCTGTGCTGTTTTCAACTATATTATTCTTGGACTTTTGTATGCTTGACAACTCTTGTTCATGTTTCTTCTCTTTTTCTTCTTTCTGCCTCATCTGTGACTTATACTTTGTTTCCATATATGAAAAAGTATTCCTTCCAAACAGCTGACATTCCTATAAAAGTTTGTTGCTGTTGTTTTTAAAGAATGAAGGTAGGTAGGAATCTATTTTTAGCAGAATGGAGAATATTTAGGAAATCCAAGTCATATTTATATTATTATTGGAATTGACATTATACTTGACTCTGCCCTCAAATAGCAAATATGGTGGAAACTTTTATGAATGCTGTGTTGAGTGAATTTGAATATTTCATTTACTGATGAGGATTTGGAATTTTTGTTTATGAAGGTATACTTTGTACATCATCTACCTGAATTTGTATAATAATTAACTTTTGTAGAATTTAAGAAAATAATTTCCTTCTGATTAAACTTTAAAATATGCTTCTTAAATTTTATACCAATATAAAGCATAATTATTTTGTTTAGTATTGAAGAGCTACATTGGTGAGAATATTAAGCTATTTTTGGTTTGTTTACTCATTTTCAGTTGTCAAAATAAGCATAATTGGAAACAGCTGCCTTGAGATTAGTTTTGACAACTCTTCACTTTCAGATCTAACATGGATAACTTTAAGAAAATGAGCCTTATCTAATTATGATTTTTCTTAGAGTATATATTCAGATTGCAGTTCTGCAAATTAGAAGATAATTAAAAACAGAAACTGACCATTTAAAATCTAGTACCACAGTTTTATAGAAAGACATATTCCATGGCTTTCTCATTTTTGTATAAATTGATTAGCTTCATTTGGCTATTTTACACATATCAACATTTTACTATTCTCTGGGATAATTAAAATGTAGTAGAAAATTAATGAAGTATTTCTCTAATCTACCCTTTTATTCTTCTCTTCAAGCTGTACTTAAACTTCTTTTTATTTCCAGAGCAGCTTAATAATATGATTTAATATTAGTAAGAGATTTAAAAATTTTTAATAAATTTTGTGATTAAATAAGTACATTTATTTTAATGGTTCCTCAGATAAATTTGTCTCACTCTAAATGAGCTCTTGATTAAGTTTAGGTTTTAAGAAGCTATTGGAAATATTTCTTGAATACCAGCTTATTATAAAATCCTATACTATTAGATAACTTTTTATTCTAAATTTATCCCTATAGTGCTTATCATTTATTTTAGGAATTTAAAAAGGAAATATCATGTGCCTTTTTTTCTCTCCTAGACCAGAGAATTTGGCAAAGACCAGAACAAGGATAATCAAAGACACCTACCATGCATCTGACAGTATGGGAACTGCTTATTTTACTGTTCATGCTAGGATTCCATTCCTATGCACGCATTACATAACTCATGAAGAAGGAATTGAGCTCCAGAAAACTTTGATTTTACATGGCAATATGGTAAGGCTTACAGAACACTGGACTATGGGTTGATAGTCCTATTTCCAAACTTTGGTTTTCTTTTTCTTTTCTTTCTTTTTTTTTTTTTTTTGCATTTTATCTTATTTTTTATTTTTTTAAAAAAGATTTTATTTATTTATTTATTTGATAGAGAGGAGAGAGATCATAAGTAGACAGAGAGGCAGGCAGAGAGAAGGGGAAGCAGGCTCCCCGCTGAGCAGAGAGCCCCATGCGGGCCTTGATCCCAAGACCCTGAGATCATGACCTGAGCTGAAGGCAGAGGCTTCAACCACTGAGCCACACAGGTGCCCCCAAACTTTGGTTTTCATTAATCCATTTCTCTAGGCCTTATTTTTCCCCTCCAAACATACTGATGAGGGTGGATTGGATAACGTTCCTGTTTTCTCCCTCTTTGGTATTTTGGGATATTTGGAGAGCAATCTACAACGGACTCCCTCTCGTGTTTCCTACACTGTCCATCTCAAGGATTTTGCATTTTCTTCAACGTTTACACTTTATCATGGACATACTCATTGACTGCAGATGACTGTAATTCTGAGAGCAACACAAAAAAGCACATCATGTACCACAGTAAAAACAAAACCAAAGCAACAACATGGTGTCTAACATGAGCCCCTGAGTAATGGAGCCCTTCTGAGTCCTTACTGAGATGTCCCTGATGAAAAAATATTCATCCCTGACTTACCATCCTTAGGTAGGTGGTGATCCTTGCCCATGCGGTAACCATGTGAGGAAATGTCCACTCTCACCCACCATAAACAGATTTATTGTTACCTTGGTAACTTTGCATTTTTTTCCCCCTTAAATAGCTGCTGTATTCTTTATTTGGGAAATCAATTCTATTAATTACTGGACTCCATTATAAGTCATTAAATGTAAAAATACTTTCTTTTTTAAAAGATCTACTCCTTTAGCAGCCTTCAATTATGCAATATAGTATTATTAACTGTAGTCATCATGCTGTGAATTACATCTCTCATTACTTATTTTATAACTGGAGGTTTGTTCCTTTTGACTTCCTTCACTCATTTCTCCTCATTGCTGTTCCCTCTTTCTCACCTTTTCCTTACCTCTCGTAACAAGCAGTTCGTTTTCTATATCTGTGAGCTGGATTGCATTTTTTTTTTTTTTTTAAAGACCCTACCTTTAAGTGAGATCATGCTGTATTTGTCTATGACTTAATAAGTGCTTTATTTCACTTAAAGTAATGCCCTCAAGGTCCACCCACGTTGTCACAAATGGCAAGATTTTATTCTTTTTTATGGCTGAATAATATTTCAGTCTCTCTTGCTCTATATCCGTCTAGATCTATCCCTATGTCCATATCAAATTTTCTTTATCCCTTCATCTGTTGATGGACACTTATGTTGTTCCCATATCCTGGCTTTTGTAAATAATGCTGCAATGAACATAGTGTGCATATATCCTTTTGAGTTAGTGTTTTTGTTTTCTTTGAATAAATACCTAGAAGTGGAATTCCAGGACTACATAGCAGTTCCATTTTTAATTTTTAAAAATTTATTCATTTGAGAAAGAGAGAGAGAGAGAGCATGCACACAAGCAGGGCAAGCAGCAGAGGGAGAAGCAGACTCCTCACTGAGCTGGGAGCCCAATTTGGGGCTCAATCCTAGGACCTGGAGACCATGACTTGAGCTAAAGGAATCTCCATACTATTTTCCACAGTGGCTGCACCAGTTTACCTTCCCACCAACAGTGCATAAGAGTTTACTTTTCTCTTGTTAATGCTTTGGTCTCTGATGAGTTTTCCTTTCATGTGTATGCAATTTAGTATTGAAGATTCTTCTGCCACAAACAGGGTGTGTTCTTCATCCTTTCAAAGACTAGCTCCTGCACTTGTGCTCTTCTGTCCCTCAGAACATTGTTCCTTCATTTGTCTGCTCTGAACACCATCTTGCATCTTTACTATTTCCTCATTGTGGCCTTTCTGTCTAAAACCATAGTTCTCTTCTTTATATAGAAAAAGTCCCTTTCTTTAGACTTTACTACTCTCATATTATTTCCCTTTCACTACCAAATTTCTTGAAAGGACCCTATTCACTCTCTCTACATTAGGGTGATCCAGAAATTCCATAATTTTGTAGCTGACTTCTGCCCTCAACAATCCACTGAAACCACTCTGTTTGTGACTAAAAATTGTTACGTTCATCACTGAGCACAATCCCTTTCTCTTAGTTGTCTAACCCACTGTTGGCCAAATATCGAAACTCTTCCCTCTTCTTTTTAAAGATTATTTATGTATTTCAGGGATGTAGAGAGAGCACACATGTGCTGGGGTAGAGGCCGAGGAGAAGTGAGAGGGAGAGGGAGAGAAAATCTCCAGTAGACTCTGTAGTGAGAGAGGAGCCTGAGGTAGGGAGGCCCCGATCTTGATCAAAATACAAAATATATACCATACATTCTGATAGGTGTGAGGGGATATTTCCCTGTGGTTTTGATTTGGATGACCCTGATAATGAGTGATGTTGAACATCTTTTCTTATGTCTGTTGACTGCCTGAATGTCTTCTTTGAAGAAATGTTTGTTCATTGACACTGAACATTTTAAGACTTCTAGTACTATGTTGAATAGCTGTGGTGATAGCGAACAGCCCTGCTGAGTTCCTGACCTTAGGGAAAAGCTCTCAGTTTTTCCACATTGAGAATTATATTTGCTGTGGGTTTTTCATAGATGACTTTTATGATATTGAGGTATGTACCCTTTATCCTTACACTGTGAAGAGTTTTTTTTTTTAAATTTTTTATTAACATATAATGTATTATTTGCCCCAGGGTACATGTCTGTGAATCATCAGGCTTACACATTTCACAGCATTTGCCATAGCACATACCCTCCCCAATGTCCATAACCCTACCCCCATACCTCCCACCAACCCTTAGTTTGTTTCGTGAGTTTAGGAGTCTCTTATGGTTTGTCACCTTCCTCACCCCATCTTGTTTCGTTTCTCTTCCCCACCCCCATGACCCCCTGCTCTGCCTCTCAAATTCTTCATATCAGGGCGATCATGTGATAATTGTCTTTCTCTGACTGACTTATTTCGTTTAGAATAATACCCTCTAGTTCCATCTACATCATTGCAAATGGCAAGATTTCATTTCTCTTGATGGCTGCATAGTATTCCATTGTATATATATACCACATCTTCTTTATCCATTCATCTGTTGATGGACATCTAGGTTCTTTCCATAGTTTGGCTATTGTGGACATTGCTGCTATAAACATTTGGGTGCATGTGACCTTTCAGATCACTACAGTTGTATCTTGAGGGTAAATACCCAGTACTGCGATTGCTCTGTCATAGGGTAGCTCTATTTTCAACATTTTGAGGAACCTCCATACTGTTTTCCAGAGTGGTTATACGAGCTTGCATTCCCACCAACAGTGTAGGAGGGTTCCCCTTTCTCCACATCCTCGCCAAAATCTGTGGTTCCGTGACTTGCTAATTTTAGCCATTCTGACTGGTGTGAGGTGGTATCTCACTGTGGTTTTGATTTGTATTTCTCTGATGCCAAGTGATGTTGAGCATTTTTTCATGTGTCTGTTGGCCATTTGGATGTCCTCTTTACTGAAATGTCTGTTCATATCTTCTGCCCATTTCTTGATTGGATTATTTGTTCTTTGGGTGTTGAGTTTGAGAAG
>JAPYYJ010001521.1:0-14066 GCA_028533885.1 Nasua narica | reverse complement strand
AGAGGAACCGTTATTGCATTTCAAACAAATAGTTCCCCTGGGGCCTTGAGAAAGCACCAGTGATTCCCAATATGTTTAGCCCTCTGTGGCCCTCAAGATGAGAGGGAGGCATTTTCCTCCTAGGCACCCTAAAAATATATATATAATATTTCAATGCCACTGATGATATTACTGAGTAAAAGCAGATGAAAATCGGGACCGATTTCCCTTACTGGCCCATCAGTTTTAGGGATCAGACAACTCACATCCTAGATCTAAAAGAGTTCTAGAGCAGAAGGCAGGGGACTTGGGTTCACATCCTAACTTGGCCCCTCATTAGTTGTGAGATTCTGGCAAATCATCTCTCTTCCCTGAGCCCCAATCTCCTCATCTGTAAAATGAGGCACTAACTAGAGCAGTTTCCTAAACTCAGTGTCGAAAGTCTAAATCTTTTCAAATATTGGGGATTTGAGGGGGTGGGGGTGAGTCCCTGGTGGTAAAAACACAAGGACAAGTAATACCATCAGATAATGGAATATTATTCCCTGTCCCCTCAAGATGAGCTAGGAAACCATGACAAGATATGGAGGAACTTTAAATGCATATTATTAAGTGAAAGAAGCCAATCTGAAAAGGCTGTGTGCCATAGGATCCCACCTATATGACATTCTGGAAAAGGCAAAACAATGGAGACAGTAAAAAGAGCAATGGTTCACAGGTGTATGTGTTGGGGAGACAGATGAATAGGCAGAGAACAGGGTTCTTAGGGCAGCAAAAATACTCTGTATGAGTATTTGCCCAACATAAACTAGGGACTCTGGGTGATGATGTGTCAATGTAGATTCATTGGTTGTAACAAATGAACCACTCTGGTGGGGAGGATGTTGATAGTGGAAGTTATACATGTGTAGGAACAGGGAGTATGTAGGAAATCTCTGTATCTTCCTCTCAGTAGTATTGTAAACCTAAAACTACTCTATTAAATAAAGTCTTTAAAAGAAAAAGACAAGAACCACTGGACTGGATGACTGTTTCTAGTTACAGTATTTCCTGATTCTATGAAGTCCAATTTTTGTTCATGGGATCTGCTTTAAAAGGAACCAGGGTGTTTGCTATTTGAAAGAACCCCGCTTCCAGTTAAATCTGGCAAATTGAACACATGCACTTAGCACCTTCCTGAGACCCCACAAAAAAGACAGTAA
Source organism: Nasua narica (assembly GCA_028533885.1). Classification (NCBI taxonomy): domain Eukaryota; kingdom Metazoa; phylum Chordata; class Mammalia; order Carnivora; family Procyonidae; genus Nasua; species Nasua narica. The sequence continues at coordinate 12,885 of JAPYYJ010001521.1, read as the reverse complement.
AGGAATGAAAAGCCCAAACACCACCAGGAGGACAAAGGAAAGAGGAGGAGAGGCTACAACAGGCAAGACTGTGCATCCCCGCCCACCCCCCACAACATGTGGAAACTAGAAAATGGATAAATGAGTACTGACTGACTTAGTGAACACTAGAGAACACTGAAACCAAAGGAAGATGTTTGTACTGCAAACCCCAAAAGGCTCCAGAACTGAAGAAACCAGGTATCCCCCAAAGTGGGAGTTTTGGTATGGAGTTGAAATTGGGATGATTGATTGAACATTTTTAGAAAGAACAATTAGTCCCCAGATCCCTTCCTCCGTGCTAGCAAAAGATGGGACCCTTGAACCAAGCACGGCTGAGGGCCCACACTGAGATGTCCTGCTGAAAACGGGGATTAAGTTGAAGTCTGCATTCTGAACATTGAGACCTCCAGTCCCTTCCCTGGGTTTAGTTCCTAAAATACTGACAGCCAGGTTTACACTACAAGCGAGAGATTGGAAGATTCTGCTCTAGGAAATTGACTGAACCCAGAGAAATAAAACAGAGATGATACTGGAGAAGTAGGCAGGGTGTCAAATGTGGATTTTTTTTTTAAAGATTTTATTTATTTGACAGAAAGAGAGATCACAAGTAGGCAGAGAGGTGGGGGGGTGGAGGAAGCAGGCTGTCGCTGAGCAGAGAGCCCAATGTGGGGCCACAACCCCGAGATCATGACCTGAGCCACCCAGGTGCCCCTCAAATGTGGATTTTAGCTGTAGGACCAGAAAGTCCTCTAAGAGTTTTAAGTAAAGGAAAAACAAGATCAAGTTAACATTTTTGAAAGATAATTAAAAAGCAACTAGTGTGGAAGCTTACAGACAGAGAACTCTGAACCATGTATTGGCCAGGTCTAATCATGTTAAAACACAATTGCTTACCTTCCCTGTTCATCTTCCCTTCCAAGCTTCTAGGAGTCAGTGGCAGTGAAGGGGGCTGTAACACAGAGACATATCAGTGGTATTCCTGCTGGTACTGAAAGATGCAGAGTGCTGTGGAGGGGAACGGGAGGTGTTATATGGAAGGATGTCAGTGGCATGCCCACTGGCACCCAAGGACATGGGATGGTAAGGAGAAGAGAGCTGCGTAGAGACACACTGGAGGTGTGTCTCTTGGTGCTAAAGACACAGGGTGCTGAAGCACTGTTAAGATGCCACATGGAGGGGCGCCTGGGTGGCTCAGTCATTAAGTGTCTGCCTTCAGCTCAGGTCATGATCCCAGTGATCTGGGATCGAGCCTCACATCAGGGTCCCTGCTTGTCAGGAAACCTGCTTTCTCCCTCTGCAACTCCCCCTGCTTGTGTTCCCTCTCTTGCTATGTCTCTCTCTGTCAAATAAATAAATAAAATTTTTTAAAAATGCCACACAATGAAAAACATTGGCAATGTGCCTGTTAATGTCTGAGAATGCAGAGTGCTGGTGGTAAGGGGCAGGGGTGGCAGATGGAAGAGAAAGCTAATGTGGTTCAAAGATTGGTTACATTAACTGAGCAAATAAGCGAGAATTATAATAAGCGCCAGGTTTCTCACAGTTGGAGAGGATACCAAAAACAAGGAAAGGAGCAACTCCAGACTGAACCTCAAGATTCTCAGTTGAAATTGGAGGTGTTGATAGGAACCCATGCTTTTTAAACATATATACTCAGAGAAATGGAGAAATAGTTACAGGTGTGTGTGTGTGTGTGTGTGTGTGTGTGTCTATGTGTGTGTGTGTGTGTGTCTATGTGTATGTGTGTGTGTGTGTGTGTGTGTCATAGGCCCTCTTAGAGACTAGCTCTGAGAGGTAGTCAAGAAGGCCTAGAAGCAATGACAACCCATTGACAATGAGCACACCATGTGCCCAAATCATGGTTTTTATATACCACCCTCCACTAGGGGAAGTGCTCAAAGAATAATAGGATGCCAAAAGAACACAGATACCACCTTGAAAGGGATTCTCAATGGCAAAATTTGGGACAATTTGAGCATCAGAATAAATAATGATAATAATGGATTACAGCCAATTATTAAATAGGAATCCATAAGTCCATATTGATATAAACAAATAAATGAATAAATAAATGGGGGGATGGGCAGGCTGTATTTTACAAAGATACCTACCACAATATATTCCATGCCACATGCTGTTCTTATAATGAGGTGTTAACAATGTAATTTTCCTGCTGAGGGGTGAGGACCATGTCCCTTCCCCTTGAACCCAGGTGGATACTTATGACCCCTTCACCACAGAGTACAATGAAAATGAAGCTATGTGACTTCAGAGATAGTACCAGAAAAGGGCCATGCATTTCCACGTTACCCTCTTGGGATGCCTGCTGTTGAATCTCAGCCTCAATCCTAAAACAAAATCAAGTAGCCACATGGAAAGGCCTCACACAGGGTGTGTGGCTGACAGGTCTAGCTGAGTCCGCAGCCAAAAGCCAGCACCAACTTGTCAGCCATGTGAGCGAACCACCTTGGCAGTGAATCTTCCAGCTCTAGCTGATATATCACCTTGCCCAGATGCAGATTCATAAGTGAAATAAATGTTGTTTTAACCTACTAAGTTTAAGAATAGTTTGATTCACAGCAATAGATAGCTGGAACAGGTCGCTTCTCTTCCTTATAGGAGAAGGCCACCTAATAAATGTAGGCAGACCAATGGAAATAGAAAATCACTCTAGGCACCATGACAGTAGTGGGTCATTCAGGGGGCTAAAGGTAGTGGCTGGAGGACTGATGAGGAGCAGGACGTTGGCATCATCTGGGAATATCTCCCCACAAAATGCTAATTAATTACAAAGAAAAAACATGGTGTCTTTAGGGTGGAGAAACCTAAAGACACCAACATGACCAGGTGATCAAGGTTGACATTCCCCATGAGAGGACGGGTTGGCATTGTGTACCCTCTGATGTGAGGTATCAAGAAGAGCATAGCATCATTTCTGGGCTATTCCTGCCAAGAGAAGGTGGACTGAGTCTAGCTCTGAGGAGACACATGTGGGTCACCCTACAAAATGTAAAATCAGCAGTTTCTAAAACTGTCGAGGATGTGAAAGATCAGAAAAGACTACAGAACTATTTCAGACTGGAGGAGCCTGAGGAGCTTAAACAACGTATGCATGCAACCCATGTTCCTAGATGGAGTCCTGGACCGGAATCCCAATTGTTGGGATGATGGGTGCAATTTTAACTAGGTCTAGGGACTGGAGAGAAAGACGGTAGGTGAGCACAAGTGCAGCGAACTGTTTACAGTTAGGAAACTAGGCGGAAGGAATATGGACGTTCTCTGTGCCTCACTTGGCTTTTCTGTAAGTTTGAAAATATTTCAAAATACACTATTTTTCAAAACCACACAGTTGCTTATATTACCAAACCATTTCAGATCAAAGTCTCCTTGCTTAATTTCAACCGCTCAACCAAGTCTATTCTTCAAGGCACAGCGGTAAAGATATAGCATGCCTAACCCCAAACCACAGGTATGCAAATCACATTGCCAACTAGTCCCTGATTCATACTAATTCATCAACATTTCCATGCCCAGTACTGCATCGGCTCTCTCAAGTCCAACCAAGAGGGCAGGGTTGTGGCCTGCGCGCTCCCAGCGCTGCAGGTGCTCATTGCACAAAACAGCCCCACCCCTGATGTGATGCAACAGAGAGGTATCCCTTTGTGGTAATAGTCTGTCATCTCTGAGTCTTTGGCAAAACTGTAACATCTCTTTTCGATATCCTTCTAATTCATTTTCTGCCTCACTCTTCCTTTTGTTACCTCATTCTCTACTCCTGATGCCATGATGGCTAGGGGGAATTTTGAGTCTTCCCCTCAAAGTATCCTGCCCCTCAACATATGAGTTTTACCGCAGGGATATCCAAATAGTAAGTAACTGGATGAAAGAAATTAAACAGCACAAGTAATTAAAGAATACGAATTAGATCACAATGTGGTAGGCTTATTTTAAATTACTGCCAGTCTTTATGCAGCATGATGGTAACATATATTGATCACAAAAATACTTGTGCCTTGTGTTATACATTTTGATAAAATGAACCTACTTTTAGAACGTTTCCCAGAAAGATTATTCAAAAGAAAAAGAGTATTGGGGCGCCTGGGTGACTCAGTCAGTTGAGCATCTGCCTTCAGCTCAGGTCATGATCCCAGGGTCCTGGGATTGAAAACCAACCCCCAAAGGGTTTCCTACTCAGTGGGGAGTCTGCTTCACCCTCTCTCTCTGCAGCTCCCCCTGCTTGTGATTTCTTGCTATCAAATAAATAAATAAAATCTAAAAAAAAGATAGTGTTATTTGCAATATTGAAAAGATGCACATAATATAAATGTGAGCTATTCATACATTCTTTCAACAAATATTTACTGAGAACCTACCATAAACCAAGTATATATAATAGGACAGAGTAATGTTTACGTTTTATAAGAAATTGACAAAACGAAATGTTACATAACTGTTAAACTACTGAGTAGAAATACAGGAAAGTGTTTATGAAATTCTGTAAGCTGGAATAAGCAATTTTATAGACACTATGTATGAACTGTAAATTATAATAAATCCAGAAATGTCATTAGATGCTTAAGTATCTCATTTAAATGCTCACAGAAACTCTATTATTATTGCCCCCGTGATACAGATAAGGAAACTGAGGCTCCTGGGGATTATAAAAATACAGTATTAGAATGTTAGTTCCACAAGCTAATGTTCTGACTATCTTGTTTACTGCTGTATCCCCAGCGTCTAGAACAGCACCTCATATACAGCAGACAACAAATAGTTCTTGACTGCTGAAAGTGACTGAACCATGATTTGGGCCCAGTGCCCCTGTTTGAGAAAATATCTTCATTCAAATAAGGTAGACCCACCAGGACTATGGGGGGATGGGTTCTAAGACCGGTTTGGTAGCTTCTGAGTTCTTCACTGTGTTGTGAGGGCCTTCCTGCTTTTCCTCTCTTTTCCTTTCTCTTTTACTGCCTGCCCTCTGGTGGAGGTTCTGATGAGTAGCAGGAGTCAAGGAAGAAGGCCACAGTCCTTACTAACTAGACAGATTGCCTGTGTCTTATCTGTAAGTGATTAACATCCAGTTTTGTCAGTTTCTCCATGGCATGGAAATAGCTGCACAGATTTTCACCAAATCTGGGTGAAATTTCACCTATTTGAGGTGATGTGACTTAGAACACATTATATTGACAAAATTAACTTTGGGTACTCTATAGGGCACCTTGGTTATCTTTTTCCCCTTCATGTTGAGTTGTGTGGCCCATCATTTTCAAGACATGTATGAATTAAGAAATTTACACTTTATGAATTGTGCTTAACTGTCGTGGATGAAGAGGATGTTCAAAAAATTCACTGGTTTTTGAATGAATAAATTCATTATTTTTCAAAACTATTTTAATTTTCCTTGTCTCTGAACACAAAGAAATACCACAAAATTTATCATAAAGGTTTTAAATAAATATTAGTTTCACATCACCAAGAACATTGTCAAATAAGAATTTTTCCAAGGCACACCCATGTAAGGGCCAGTAGTAGGAAGGACAGGCTCTTCCAAGGGCAAATGAACATGAACATGTGAGAAGAATGTTTGGTGGCAGATCAAGAGACTGATGTTCTTTCACTGGCAGTTGAAACCAAAGTCCAGTTCAAAGAGGCATTTGGCTGCGGGTCAGGAGATATGTGAGCTATGAATTCAGATGCTTCTGCAAGAGAAAATAGTGCTTTTAAATTTGAGCTCCAAATCAATGACGCCAGAGAATCCACACCAGTTCTCCATCTGGAATCTGAAAGGAGACCCTAAATGTTCCAACGAAAAGGTCATGTTGGAGCCAATTACCAAGGCTCCGAAGCTGCTAAAATCATTAATGGAACAGCATCCACGATTCCAAGATCCTTAAGATAATATCAGGGCTTAAACTGTAATATTTCAACAGTGTGTAGTAGAGAGGAATCTGTATTTAACTCTGCCAAACCACTTGTTCCCTCAAACTACCCTGTCATCTTTTAAATGCCTGAAATACTGAGTATCTTACCCACCCCCCACAGCTATTAATAAATCACAAGCACAGATGCCTCAAATAATCGGCGTTGTTCTGTGATGGGGCTGCTCCTCATATGGGCAACACCATGTAATGGGTTCCTGAGTGATTAGCAACAGGGATCTACTCAAACCTGCTCCAGAATATAACACTACGTATGACCTCTAAAGAAACTTGTTACAAAGTTGAAAATTATTACAGCTCTGAACTAATTCTTTCCATTAGAGAAAATTATTACAATTCCAACATTCATGTTTTTATTGTTTCTATTAAACTTTATTTAATGATAGTTAATTATTCTCTTGCTTCCCAGAGTCTCATTTCTTCCAGGCACTCATAATCAAGGCCTGTAGTGTTAAACTCCAGTTTTCTTTCTTATTGACGAAAAGAGACCAGCCTATCAGGCACTTAGAAACCTCCCCAGTGACTAGCACAGGGTTCAGCAAATAGTAAAGACTTAATAAATATTTGCCAAATGAATGAGTAACCTTTATATGAGCTGGGGGTTTTTTGGTTGTGAATAATAAAATTCAATTCTTGCTAACTTGGGAAAAAGAGGAATTATTTGAAGGATACAGGGGAGCAAAAAGGTTTAAGGAAAGCCTGGAGAACCCAGATCTTCAGAAACCAAGCATCCAGAAGGTGCCGAGTGAGAACTGCTTGATACGTCATCCAGTATTTTTATTATTCCACTGGGGAATCAAATTCAAGAGGAAGCTTCTAATCGACATAGATTGGGTCCCCACCACTACTCCTGAGCTAGGAGAGGATAGCGTGTCTTAATTAATATTCCTGCCAACCTTTAATATATAAACAGAGAGTTTCCCAAAATAAAACTGGGGTGCAGTTGCCAACAAGGTAGGGTGGATCCAGGAAAGGAAGGAAGGAGAAAGGAATGGAGTTGTCTTCTAAGAGCTCCATAAGGTTAGGAAGAAAGTACTTAGTATAAAAAATCACTAAGTAATATTTTATTTTATTTCTTAAGATTTACTTATTTATTCTGAGAGAGCGAGCAGGGGGAGGAGCAGAGGGAAAGAATCTCAAGCAGACTCCCTGCTGAGCACAGAGCCTGATCTGGCCTCCGTCTCATGACCCTGAGATCACAACCTGAGCCAAAATCAAGAGTTGGATGCCCAACTGAATGAGCCACCCAGGCACCCCCAAAAGCCACTAAGTAATATTTTTTTTAAAGATTTTATTTATTTATTTATTAGGAAAGAGAGAGTGAGAGAGAACATGAGAAGGGAGAAGGTCAGAGTGAGAAGCAGACTCCCCATGGAGCTGGGAGCCCGATGTGGGACTCGATCCCGGGACTCCGGGATCATGACCTGAGCCGAAGGCAGCCGCTCAACCAACTGCGCCACCCAGGCGCCCCACTAAGTAATATTTTAAAGTATTGTTTTAGAGATTGGGCTCCTGCGACTCCCCACAGGGCACAAGTTGTAGACTCCAAAACATAGAAATTACTTTCAAGGGGGTATTAAAGGGAGAGGGCCTTTGCTGTTCGCTATTCATCTAATGCAAAGAACTAAGAAGAGGTCTAGTTTTTACAGAAGAGTTGATAAAGTACAAAAAATGGACAGGTAACAATGATCCTCACTATGTGCATCCTCAATAGAGATACAGAGTAGACAAGAGGGTGCATTCTGAAAGATGCAGTCATAGTCTGTAATTTACTTAATGATCTGTATTTAGCAACACTAACTACTCTCAGGCTTCAACTTACTCATCAACAAAATGGGGTTAATAACACTTGCTTCACCCACTACATTAGGGAGTTCCAGAGAAACAGAATAGAACCAATAGGATGTGTGTGTGTGTGTGTGTGTGTGTGTGTGTGTGTTCGGAGGGACAGAGAGTGAGATTTTTATTATAAGAAATTGGCTCACACGATTATGGAAGCTAAGAAGTCCTGAGATCTACAGTTGGCCCTCTAGATGTTCAGGAGAGTCAAAAGTATAGTTTCAGTCTGAATGTCACTAGGCTTAAAACCCAGAAAGAGCCAATGTTTCTGTTGAGTTCAAAGGCAGGAAAAAAAAAAAAAAAAAAAAACAGGTGTCCCAGCTCAAAGGCAGTCAGGCAGGAGAAGCGGCATCTTATTTACAGGAAGATCAACCTTTTTGTGTTGTGCAAATGTTCAACTGATTGGGTGAGGCCCACCCAAATTAGGGCAGGCAATTTTTGTCTGGAGAACCCTGACTAATGCAAATTTTGGTACTGAGAAAAGGAGTGCTGCTGTAGCAACTAAATAAAAATGTGAAAATGGTGTTGAAAGTGGGTAATGAGCAAAGACTGGAGGAATTTTGAGTTACAGGCTAGAAAAAGCCTAGATTGCCATAAAGGGACTGATGGTAGAAATATGAATGTTAGAGGTAATTCTGGTGAGAGCTTAGTAAGAAAAGAGGACAGCTATAGAAAAAGCCTCCATCCTCTTAGAGAATATATAAATAACAGTAAACAGAATGTTGGTAAAAATATCAATATTAAAGTCCATAGTGTGGAGGCCTGAGACAGAAATGAGGAGCAGCCTATTGGAAATGGAAAAAAAGGTGACCCCTGTTATAAAGCAGCAAAGAATTTGCCTGAATTGTGCTCTGGTGCTTTGTAAGAGATAGAAGTTATGAACAATGAAATTGGGTATTTAACTGATGAAATTTCTAAGCAAATTGTTGAAGGTGTGTCCTGGGTCTCCTTGACTGCTTATAGAAAAATGCAAGAGCAGAGAGAGAATTTGAAGTTGTTAAGCAAAAAGGAAGCAGAACTTGAAGATTTGGAAAATTCTCACCCTGTCCATAATACAAAAAAATGGAGGAGCATGTTCTGGAGAGAACATAAAGGATGTGGCTTATTTTGGGATTAACCAGCAGAAATACTGCCAGTTCCCACTGAAGTGGGGATGGAGGCCACAAAATGAAGAAAGGCTGTTGAACTTCTTGGATTCTACAGGAAGTTGCCCTAGAGCTATCCCGTTGTACATTGTGTTATCCTTCAAGAAAAGAAAAGGACTCTGAAGGTGATTCAAAGATCATCAGGGACCACCATTCCCAATACAGACCCAGGGGACAAAATTGATTCCACCTTGGTTTTAGAGGGTGAGCTCACCTTTAAAGTTTCAAGAGACCAGGTTGCCACAACCTAGAGCCCTGGAGTCAGGGCTGCCCAGCAGAGCCTTGAGAGTGAGACCCCCACCTGCAGAGCCATAGAGACTGGAACAGAACCTAGCAGAACTTCAGGGGCTAGAGCACAACCTAGGGACATGAGGACAACACTGCAGGCCCCAGCTGTTCAGAAGGCAGAGCATCTAGCCAAAGAGGATTATTCTTTTTTTTTTTTTTAGGATTTTATTTATTTATTTGATAGAGAGGAGAGAGATCACAAGTAGGCAGAGAGGCAGGCAGAGAGAGGGGGAAAGCAGGCTCCCCGCCAAGCAGAGAGCCCGATTTGGGGCTCGATCCCAAGACCCTGGGATATGACCCAAGCCAAAAGCAGAGGCTTTAACCCATGGAGCCACCCAGGTGCCCCCAAAGAGGATTATTCTTAAGCCTTAAGGCCTAATGGAATTTGCCTTGCTAGGGTTTTATTTTGTTTTTTCCATAGTTTCAAGTTTTTGTTTAAATTCCAGTTAGTTAACATACAGTGTAATATTAGTTTTAGGGGTTGAATTTAGTGATTCATCACTTACATGCAACACCCAGTGTTCATCACAAGTGCCCTCCTTAATACCCAACCCCCATCTAGCCCATCCTCCATCCCCCTTCCCTCCAGCAACCCTCAGTTTGTTCTCTACAGTTAAGAGTCTGTTTTATACTTTACCTCTCTTTTATTCCCCCGTGTTCATTTATTTTGTTCCTTAAGTTCCACATATGAGTGAAATCATTTGGTATTTGCCTTTCTCTGACTGACATAGTTCCCTCAACATAATAGACCTGTCATTCTTTTTTTATTTAAATTCAGTTAAGTTAATTAACATGTAGTATATTATTACTTCCAGAGGTAGAGTTCAGTGATTCATCAGTCTTATATAATACCCAGTACTCATCACATCACATGCCTTCCTTAATGCCCATCACCCAGTTACCCCATCTCCCCAGCCGCCTCCCCTCCAGCAACCTACAGTTTGTTTCCTATAATTAACAGTCTCTTATGGATTGTCTTCCTCTCTAATTTCATCTTTATTTTCCCTCCCTTCCTCTATGTTCCTCTGTTTTGTTTCTTAAATTCCACATATGTGTGAGGTCATATGATAATTGTTTTTCTCTGATAGACTTATTTTGCTTAGCATAATACTCTAGTTCCAACCACATCGTTGCAAATGGCAAGGTATCATTTTTTTAATGGCTGAGTAGTATTCCATTGTGTATATATGTACCACAACTTCTTTTTCCATTCATCTGCTGATGGATATATGGGTTCTTTCCATTGTTTGACTATTGTGGACATTGCTGCTATAAACATTGGGGTGCAGGTACCCCTTTGGGTCACTATATTTCTATCTTTGGTGTAAATAGTGCAAACACCTATAGTGCAAATGCTGGGTTGTAGGGTAGCTCTATTTTCAACTTTTTAAGGAACCTCCATACGGCTTTCTAGAGTGGCTGTACCAGCTTCCATTCCTGTCAACAGTGTGAGAGGGTTCCCCTTTCTCTGCATCCTCTCCAACATCTGTTGTTTCCTGACTTGTTAGTTTTAGTCATTCTGACTGGTGTGAGGTGGTATTTCATTGTGATCTTACTTTGTATTTCCCTGATGCTGAGTGATGTTGAGCATTTTTTCATGTGTCTGTTGGTCATTTGTATATCTGTATGTCTTCTTTGGAGAAATGTCTATTTATGTATTCTGCACATTTCTTGATTGGATTATTTGTTCTTTGGGTGTTGAGTTTGATAAGTTCTTCATAGATTTTGGATACTAGCCCTTTATCTAATAAGACATTTACAAATAACTTCTCCTATTCCGTCAGTTGTCTTTTGGTTTTGTCAACTGTTGCCTTTGCTGTGCAAAAGCTTTTTATCTTGATGAAGTCCCAAGAGTTCATTTTTGGCTTTGTTTCCCTTGCCTTTGGAGATGTGTCTAGCAAGAACTTGCTGCAGCTGAAGTAAAAAAGGTTGCTGCCTACATTCTCTTCTAGGATTTTGATGGATTCCTGTCTCACATTTAGGTCTTTCATACATTTTGAGCCTATTTTTTTTAAAAGATTTTATTTATTCACTCGAGAGAGCAAGAGAGCAAAATTAGAGGCGGGGGCAGAGGGAGAGGGAGAAGCGACTCCCCACTGAGCAGGGAGCCCAATGTGGGGCTTAGTTCCAGGACCCTGGGATCATGACCTAAGCCTAAGGCAGACACTTAACTGACTGAGTCACCCAGGTGCCCCATTTTGAGTCTATTTTTGTGTATGGCGTAAGAAAATGGTTCTGTTTCATTCTCCTACATGTGGCTGTCCAATTTTCCCAGTGCCATTTGTTGAAAAGACTGTCATTTTTCCATCGGATATTCTTTCCTTCTTTGTCAAAGATTAGTTGACCATAGAGTTGAGAGTCCTTTTCTGGGTTCTCCATTCTGTTCCATTGATCTATGTGTCTGTTTTTGTACTGGTACCATACTGTCTTGATGATTACAGCTTTGTAATAGAGCTTAAGTCTGGAATTGTGATGCCACCAGCTTTGGTTTTCTTTCTCTTCATTCCTTTGGCTATTCAGAGTCTTTCCTGGTTCCATAGAAATTTTAGGATTATTTGTTCCAGCTTTTTGAAAAATATTTATGGTATTTTGATAGGGATTGCATTGAATATATAGATTGCTGTAGGAAGCATAGACATTTTAACCACAGTTGTTCTTCCAGTCCATGAGCATGGAACATTTTTCCATTTCTTTGTGTCTTCCTCAATTTCTTTCATGACTGTTCTAGAGTTTTTTGAGTTCAAATCCTTTGCCTCTTTGGTTAGGTTTATTCCTAGGTATCTTATAGTTTTTTTGATAAAATTATAAATGGGATCAATTCCTTAATTTCTCTTCTTAGGCATGTCACTCTTTGTTTCCTTCTGATTTCTTCCTTGTGAAATAGGAATATCCATCTTTTTCCTGTCCCACCATTGTATTTTGGAAGCAGATAACTTGTCTGGTTTTTCAGGTTCACAGCTGGAGAGGACTTAGCTTCAGGATGAATCATATCTCAAGTCTTGCCCATATCTGATTTAGATGAAATTTAGATGAAACTTTGAACCTTAAACTTTAGAGTTGATGCTGGAATAAGCTAAGACTTTGAGGCTGTTAGGGAGAAATAAATGTGTTTGCATGTGAGAAGGACATGCATTTGGGGGAACCAGGAGTGGAATATTATAGATTGAATGTTTGTGTCCTCTAAATTCCTATGTTGAAGCCTAACCCCAGTGTGGCTGTATGTCCAGATAGAGTCTCTAAGGAAGTAACTAAGGTTAAATAAGGTCACAAGGATGGGGCCTTGATCTAATAGGATTAGTGTCCTTATGAGAAGAGGCAGCAGGGTCTCTCCTTCCCCACAACTCTCTTTCTCTTTCTCCACGCACACACATCAAGGAAAGGCCATGTAAGCACACAGTGAGAAGGTAGCCATCTGCAACCCAGAGAAAGAGTCCACATCAGCTACCAACCCCACTGCCACCTTGATCTTGGATTTCCAGTTTCTGTAACTGTGATAAAATGAACTTCTGTAGTTTTTTTTTTTCTTTTTTTTTTCCTTTTTTTTCTCCCCAAATTTGTTTATTTTAATTTTTCAGTGTTACAAGATTGATTGTTCATGCACCACACCCAGTGCTCCATGCAGTACGTGCCCCTCTCGATACCCACCACCAGGC
>JAPYYJ010001520.1:0-14067 GCA_028533885.1 Nasua narica | reverse complement strand
TGACCGCCCTCTGTATCTACTTTGATCTGCCCTGGTATCTCAGGATGGTGTGTCAGTGGACCCGGACCCGGCGCAGAGCAAGGAACATACCTTTAGAAGAACTCCAAAGAACCCTCGAGTTCCATGCTTTTATTTCCTATAGTGAGCATGATTCGTCCTGGGTGAAGAGTGAATTACTACCAAACCTAGAAAAAGAAGATATAAGGATTTGTCTCCATGAGAGAAGCTTTGTTCCTGGCAAGAGCATTGTGGAAAATATCATAAACTGCATTGAGAAAAGTTACAAGTCCATCTTTGTTTTGTCTCCCAACTTTGTCCAGAGTGAGTGGTGCCATTATGAACTCTACTTTGCCCACCACAATCTCTTTCATGAAGGATCTAATAACTTAATCCTGATCTTGCTGGAACCCATTCCACAGAATTGCATTCCCAGCAAGTATCACAAGCTGAGGGCTCTCATGACACAGCGGACTTACTTGGAATGGCCCAAGGAGAAGAGCAAACATGGACTTTTCTGGGCTAATATTAGAGCTGCTTTTAATATGAAGTTAACACTAATTGCTGAAAACAATGATGAGGAAACTTAAAAAAGTCAGGGATTTCTATTTAAGAAACCATTAACTTGGATTCTGATGAACATGATGGTTTTGGGTTACTGTCTGGTGGTGTCTCTATTAGCTCTACACATTTGGGGAAGACTTAATGAAAACTATGTTTGAACTAAGCTAAGGAGCAAGGCTGGAGGCTGAGGTGGTGCTCAAACTTTCCTATTATAGGTATCTCAGTCCCCACTGGTTCGATCATTCTGTTTCAAATGGAAATACTTTTGAGTAAATGCTCATTGAAGGACCCTTGCTCTCCCTTCTCCTTTCATGCATAAATGCATTCTGTGTGAACAGGAATTTATGGGATTTCATGGCAGCAAGGAAAAGGTCAACCTCAGAAGTGTACACAGTGGCCCTTAGAGTGTCTTTTTTTCTTTATTTTCTTCATTTATTTTGAGAGAGAGAGAGAGTACACAAGCAGAGTGGGGGCAGAAGGAGAGGGAGATAGAGAAACCCAAGCAGGTTCCACACCCAGCACAGACCCCGACGTGGAGCCTGATCCTGTGATGCTGAGACCATGACCCGAGCCAACATCAAGAATCAGACACTTTACCAACTGAGCCACCCAGGCATCCCAGCCCTTGGAGTATCTTATGGATCCTCACTGGCCTCTGGGTGAACTTTGTCATCCTGTTCAACTTTGAAGCTTGGGAAAAAATTAGACCAGTCATGGAAAATAAAGATTTTTTTGTTCACATCTGAGTATATTATTAAATTTTTTATGCTGTCACACAAATATGTAGTTAACCAGTTAACCAGTTAACTCATGACTTAATAATGTATGTACATAAAGGGAAATACAGTTGACCCCTGAACAACGTGGGTTTGAACTGCATGCATCCACTTGTACATGGACTTTTTACAGTGCAGTACTATAAATATATTTTCTCTTCCTTGTGCTTTTCTTAATGTTTTCCTTTTTTTCTAGTTTATTTTGTTGTGACAATACTATATATAATACATATAAAATATGTGTTAATTGACTATGTTATTGGTAAGGCTTCTGGTCAACAGGATGCCATTGGTAATTAAGTTTTGAGGCTGTTAAAAGTCATATACAGATTTTTGACTAGTTAAGTTTTGGGGGCCTTAAATGTTATACACAGATTTTTGGCTGCAGAGGGGGTCAGCACTCCTAATCCCCACATTGTTCAAGGGTCAACTGGATAGCCTTCAGTCCCAGGCTGTTGAGGGCAAAGCTGTGGATTTATTTGCTTGCAAAGGAAACTCAGAACCATATTTATTTATTTATTTATTTATTTATTTATTTATTTATTTATTTTAAAGATTTTATTTATTCATTCAACAGAGAGAGAACACAAGCAGGCAGAGAGGCAGGCAGAGGCAGAGAGAGGAGCAGGCTCCCCGCAGAGCAAGGAGCCCGATGGGGGACTCGATCCCAAGATGCCGGGACCATGACCCGAGCCAAAGGCAGCTGCCCAACCAACTGAGCCACGCAGGCGTCCCAGAACCATATTTATTTATAACTGGTTATCAAATAGGACTTTTCTGGTTGTCTTAGAATTTTAGCAAATGCCTGCCTTCTTGGTGTGTCCTCAGATGGCCTTTCCTCTGTATGCACACATCCCCGGTGTCTATTCCTCTTCTAATAAGGACCCCAGTCATATTGGATTGGGGTTCCACCCTTATGACCTCATTTAACCTTAATTACCTCTGCAAAATTCCTATCCCCAAACAGAATCGCATTCTAAGGTACTGGGGGGTGAGGGCTTCAACATGTGGATTTTGGAGGGGACACAATCCAGTCCATAACAGATGAATATGCTGATAAATTAAAAAATCTTGTGATAGAGACTGTTAGTTGACACCAATATCCCTTCACCCTTTATTTAATTAGTGTGTGAGTTTTTTCAGAGCACCTGAGAACCCAGCTAGAGAGTACATTTCCCAGCCGTCTTTGCAGCTTGATGTGGGCATATGACTGAATTCTGGTTGTGGGATATAACTGGAAACTGTGTGCCACTGTGGGTCATATCTCTAAGAAAAATGAGTTTGGATTCCTTTGTCCCTTCTACCTTTCTATTGGGTAGGAAATATGAACTGGAGGATCTATCTAGAACCTCTGGCCTCCTAACTGGTCTCTTTGTTTTTCCTCTTTCCTCACATATTCTCCAAACAGCAATTGGAGGGATTTTTTTTTTAAAGATTGTATTTATTTTAACAGAGAGAGAAGACAAGCAGGCAGAGAGGCAGGCAGAGGCAGAGAGAGGAGCAGGCTCCCTGCCAAGCAAGGAGCCCAATGCGGGACTCCATCCCAGGACGCTGGGATCATGACTTGAGCCGAAGGCAGCTGCTCAACCAACTGAGCCACCCAGGCATCCCAGAGGGGTTGTTTTTAAAGTGTAAGTTATATCAAGCTACTCCCCAGCTTAAAACCTTCCAATGACCTCCCCTTACAGTTAGAACAAAAGCCACACCCCTCAGGACTTGCCATCATGGTCTGCCTTCCTCCCGCTCTAAACTTACCCGTGCGTCTCTTTCCTCTCTCCCTTTGCCCATCACACTCCAGCTATTGCTGCCTCTGGCTCTTCCCCAATGCACCATATTTAGTCCCACCTCTGTCCCCTCTGTCCCCTCTGCACCTGGCACTTGCTACTCTTTCGGTTGAGATTATTCTTTCCTCAGAACATGCCTAGCTTGTTCTTGCCATTCATTTCTCAACTTAAAGTCACCTCCTCAGAGAGACCGCCCGGAATTCCCAACCTGAGGAAGCATTCCTCCCAGTCACTCTAGCACATTGCTCCCTTTGGTTTCCTTTACACAACACATCACCCTCTAAGTTATACTGTTTGTTTGTTTTTTTGTTTCTATCCAGTAAAATAGAAGCTCCAGGAGAAAAAGAACCACCTGCTCCTCCTTTTTTGCCCATCCCTGGTGCTAAGAACAGTGTGGTCCATTGTAGATCTGTAGTAGAACTTGTTGGGTGAACGATTAGCTCTGAATGGCCACCAGCATAAAATGGCTTTGAAATCCTCATTTTTATCTTAAAACCCCATGCAAATAGAGTGTCCCCTTCCTTCGTATTTGGTCAGTGTATTTACAAATTGTGGATGCAATTTGAGAAGTTTGTCTTAATACACTTTTTGTTGTTAGCACCATGATGAGAATAAAAATTAAGTACCTCAATAAGGTGATAGGTTAGGAGGAATGGGAAATACCAAAGATGATTACGGAGTGCCGCTGGCTTGAAAGGTTTTGGGCAAGGCTGGGGCAGCATAAAGGCCCTGAGCCTTTGGCTGGGGTGGCCCTTCAAATGGAGGGCACGCTGGGCACAAAGTTAGAATTGAAAGGGAGTTGTGAGCAAAGAAAGCATCCATGGCAGCCTTCCTGGATATGTTAGTTTCCTAGCACTGCCAAATACCAGTTATTTGTTATTGACAAATAAATATTGCAGACTGGGGAACTCAAAACACCAGAAATTGATTCTCTTAGAGTGTCAGAGGCCAGAAGTCCAAAGTTACAGGAACTTTTTTTTTTTTAAGATGTATTTATTTATTTTGAGAGAGAGAGAACAGGGGGAGGGGCAGAGGCAGAGGAAAAGAGAGTATCCCAAGCAGACTCTGCACTGAGCATGGAGCCCCATGTGGGGCTCAATCCCGCCACCCTGAGATCATGACCTGAGCCAAAACCAAGAGCCAGATGCTTAATTGACTGAGCCACCCAAGCACCCCTACCACAGGGACTTTCTAGGGGTTTTTACTTATAGTTTGTTTAGAAATCTCAAGAGAGCCACGTGTAAATATCTAGTTTTTACTTTTCCCCATTCAGTCAACTAGATTCTGAAATTCTCCCCTTCTAGCCTCCTAGTGATGAGCAGACTTCATAGGTCTCTAGGCCGTTTGGGGTATTAATATCACAATCTAATTTTAAAATTTTAATCTCCATCCCCATGTAAAGCTCATTTCCTTTCTCCATATCATGGGCAGAACTTATAGCTCAATCTTGGTATACATATGGGAGGTGGACACAGTCTACCTGAGATACGTACTTTCTGACGCTCCCACTTCCAGACCTGATGTAGGGACCAGGGGTGAGAGGTAGGAAGGCAGATGTCCTTTTCTATAATTTCATTGGTTAAGGTACAGAATGAGGAGACATCCAACACAGGGGCTTAAATAAGATAGAAGTTTCGTTCTTAAATGTAAGTCAAATACAATCTGGAGGTCTTGGATAGGTAGCAGTGTCTACTCCACAAAGTCATTCAAGAACTCAGACTGGCCAGTTGGCTGTTTCCCGTGAGGGTGAGGTAATGGTGGGGATGGCTAGTGCCTACTTCAACTGCTTTTTAGAAAATTGGAGGTTTGTTAAGGACATGTGGATCCATGCATGATTCCAAGTAGACATGATTACAAGTGTGTGTTCATCCAATGACAATATGGAGGAAAGAAAGAAGCAGGTGGGCAACTCAGAGTGGTGGGGAGGAATTTGAAGGGAAGCACAGGACTCTAGAATGCTCAAGTGCCCCCTCTCTAGACCCAGTTCACTAAGTCAAATATCACTGGGAGCCAGAAGCTGAATTCTTAGTCAAAGAGGATGCTCATCTCAGTCAAAGAGGACACTCATCTCCTGTTAGTCAAAGAGGACACTCATCTCCTGTTAGTCTGAGAAAAGAAATGGTTGACATGAAAGAGAAGGAGGTTCATTCTTTCAGTTTCAGAAATATATTTATAAACACATTTCCCCTATTAAGTCATGAGGGGAGTAGGGGGAAACACAGAGAGAGTGACAGAGAGAGGGAAGTTGGCCTTGCGGAAGAAAAAGCTGATTACAGCAAAACATTGTATCTAGTCTATGATCGTACAGCATGGGATGTCCCCATCCCTTCGGCTGGAGACAAATTGTGAGGCAGACAGTGGGCATTTCTGAACTTTGTTGGCCCGTCTGTTGTTATTATTGCTGTTTTAAAAGAGTGGAGCTGTCAGAATGGATTCCTTAAGTGTGCAGGTAACTAATCCAAGGGAGGTGTCTTAGACCTTACCAGACAAAAGAGATGGATAGATAGCACGTTTTTCACAATGGGATTTTGAAAAATCACTTTTTGAAGAAAGTTTAAAAATATCAATGGAAAAAACTAGAGCACCGGATTTTCTCTAAAAACCAATTTGTCAAAGAAAAAGACGTAATTGACATCCATTCTATATCAGCGTATGAGTATGAGTGATCTTCCCTCTTAATGAGTCTGAGCAGAACTTTGATCTTGAACTCTTCCTCTTTCCTCTCTCAGTCACTTTTAGTAGCGGATTGATGAAGAGGCAAGACCAGAGTGAGCTGATTAGAGTGAAAGAGCCACAAGAATTCTATTTAAATACAAGTCTACCAGTCAACTCACCAGACCCTATTCTACATGTGAATAGAAGAAAATGGGTTTATATTTGCTATGTAATTTCAGTGGGATTCAGTAGATGGCATAAAAGAGCTTTTCTCTCCATCCCCCAGCATTTGAATGCAGTTCCTAGTGAAATGAATGTTTGAGGAAGTACTTAAATTTCCTACCAACTGCTCATGCGACAGCCGGGCAGGTTGTGTGGGTAAGTGACATCTTTTTTAATTCTATAAAAGAAAATAATGGTTTAACTAGTTATTGGACACAAAAATGTCAAAAGTCTCTACGATTAGGAGATATTGTGGATTTGGGGTGTTTTTCTAAATATATTATTTCTGGTACGTGCTTACTGTGTTCCAAATTAGCATTTGTTTATCAGTTTCTCATCCTAACTCAGAGAAAAGGGTTTTTGGGGGGGGGGGGGGGTTTCTTGTTGTTGTTATTATGTATTTGTTTGTTTTTCTTCATGTGTATTTGTTTTTCTTTGGATGACACCTCATCTCACGCATGGCTTGCACTCAGAAACTGTATTTGAACCAGGAGATGGAAATTTGGATCACAAACATCTCACGGTTTTCTTACAGAGTGGCCAGCTGTTGGTCGCAGGTGGTACAGGTCCCATTTCTCCCTTTATGGGGGGCGGCGGTAGATAAATTTCTCCTGGAGACAGTGCTGCTGAAAAACCCCTGTGTTTTTACGGGCAGGTTGATTTTAATTTTTCTTGCTGGGCTGTTCCTACTAGATACTCCTTTCCGTTTTCTCAAGCCACTGAAACTCTTCTGGGTGCTACTAGTCAGGTGTGACTGTGGATTTAGAGAAAATGTTTCCCAGGCTACACCCCATTTGATCAAAAGAATTGAAAGTAAGTATGTCTTCACAATAAAAAGCAAAAGTTTACAAAACCACATAGGAAATAAAGCCCAAAAGCTCTTGAACTAGTTCTGATCCTTTTGACCTAAGAGCCTAGCTTTTGAGCGTGTGGAGTAGACTCGCAGTTACTATTTGTGGTACTGAACCTCATAGGCTGGGTTGATTGTATGGATTTTATCCATGAAGTCAAGCCAAAGTCCTGACTTGATTATGCCAAAGTCTCTAAAGACAACTCAAATGTATTGATGTATTGTATCGTAGAAAGTGAGGCCAAATCTATCATAATCATTAAAATTGACATAAACACACCTAGAGATACTTTTATACTTTTGGATTAAAACTTCCTTTTACTAACCAAATTAGCAAATAATCATTTTACTTGGTAGTAAAATAGTTTGGGGATTCAGGGCTGACCATCAGGACTTTGATTTCAAAAAAAATTGATCTTTGCTGATTTAGCAAGTTTGGTATATGAAATTTAAAGTACCCAAAAGTCAGTTCCTCAAGTGTACAATACGTTGACTTCTTAATCACAGAAATAAAAGTGGTTTCAGAAACTGAGTACTTTAAATTGATGATTATTTATTTGACAGAGAGAGAGGGTACAGAGGGAGAGACTAGTTGGCCAGTTAAAAGGCTGTTACACTAACCCAAGCAAATTGTAGTTTTTCATTTTCTTTGTATGAAAATTTTCAAAACATTATATAAGTAGGCACAGTGAATCCCCATAGTTTAGTTTCAACAAGTATCAATTTATAGGTAATTTGTTTCACTGAGAACCCCATCCAATGCCCTCTCCACCCGCATTTTAAATATTTCTTTTTTAAATTAAATTTTATTTTTCCAGTATTTCAAATATTTCAAAGCAAACTATATTGATCATTTCACTTATATTTCTTAAAAACTTAGCAGAAATTAACTCCTTAAAATAAAATTTCTGGTTGGTTCATTTAAAATCAAGATCTCAGTAAGATCCCTACATTCCAAATGGTTGCTCATTTTCTTTTTCAAGATTTAGAGAGCTAGAGAGCACGAGCAGGGGGGCGGGCAGAGAGAGAAGCAAGCTCCCTGCTGAGTAGGGAGTCCAACGTGGGGCTCGATCCCACGACCCTGAGATCATGACCTGAGCCAAAGGCAGACACTTCACGGATGGGTGAACGGATGGAGCCACCCAGGCACCCCCGAAGCCATGATTTCTTTAAATGCTCAAGATAGGCAGTTTTATAAATTTAAATCCCTTGTGGTAGTTGCTGTTTTTAATTAAACAAGGACAACTTTTTCATCCTGTTTCTAGTGGGTTCACTATGTGCTACGCACTCATGTCTGTGTATGGGCCCTGTCTCTGCTCCTTATCTCTGTCGTCATCCCCTGAACCATGTCTGATTATCCTAATCACGGCTCACCTTCAACCCTGGATTCGGCCAGAAGTTAGAAAGATCCCCAGATTTGAATTCAGTTGAAGGCATTAGTCAAGAAATCCCACTTGAACCTTAAACCCAAGCCACTTTTACTTCAGCCCAGCTTTTACTAGCTGGTTCTGTTTTGAGAGATCAGGCCCTGGCCCAGACAGTAATTGGGTATTATTTCGATTCTCACTTAAGTATTTTTACTTGTATGGGTAGCTCTTTTAGAAAGCTGGAGAGAAAAAAATTGGGAAATCTCTGAGTCTTTCAGTCAAATATAATTAATGCCATAAAAATGCCACCTTGACTTTTTTTAAAATTTAGACATTCTTGAAGCATAGTTGACATACAATGTTATATTAATTTCAGGTGTACAACCTAGTGATTCAGCAATTCTATACACTAAGCTGGGCTCACCATAAGTACAATTACCATCTGTCACCATGAAATGTTATTTTTTTATTTTAAAGATTTTATTTATTTATATGAGAGAGAGAATGAGAGAGGGAGGGCATGAGAAAGGGGAGGCTCAGAGGGAGAGGCAGGCTCCCCGCTGAGCAGGGAGCCTGATGCAGGACTCGATCCCGGGACTCCAGGATCTTGACCTGAGCCAAAGGCAGTTGCTTAACCAACTGAGCCACCCAGGTACCCCATCCATGAAATGTTATTAAAATATTATTGACTATAGTTCTAATGCTGTACATTGCATCCCAGTGACTTATTTATTTTATAACTGGAAATTGCTATCTCTTATTTCCCTTCAGCTGTTTTGCCCATCCTCCCAACCCCGTTCCCTTTGGCAACCACCAGTTTGTTCTCTGTATTTATGATTCTATTTCTGTTTTCTTTTCTTTGTATTGTTTTTTTAGATTCCCGTATAAGTGAAATCATATGGTATCTGTTTTTCTCTGTTTGACTTATTTTACTTAGCATAGAATCCTTTCGGTACATCCATGTTGTTGTAAATGGCAAGATCTCATTCTTTTTAATGTTTAAGTAATATTCTAGTGTGTGTGTGTGTGTATGTATAATTCCATGTGTGTGTGTGTGTGTGTGTGTTCTTTATCCATCCATCTATTAATGAATGCTTGGGTTGCTTCTATATCTTGGCAATTGTAAATGATGCTGCAATAAACAAAGGGCTACATTTCTTTTCAGAATAGTGTTTTCATTTTTTTTGGGTAAATACCCAGTAGTGGATTACTGCATCACAAGGTATTTTTTTTAAGATTTTTTTTTAATTTATTAGAGAAAGAAAGAGGGAGAGAAAGAGTGAGCACAAGCAGGGGAAGGGCAGAGGGACAAGCAGACTGCCTGCTGAGCATGGAGCCCATTATGGAGCTTCATCCCAGGACCCTGAGATTGTGACCTGAGTCAAAGGCAGACACTTAACCAACTGGGTCACCAGGGTGCCGCTGGATCATGTGGTATTTCTATCTGTAATCTTTTGGGGAGCCTCCATACTGTTTTCCGCAGTAGCTGCACCTATGTACATTCCCACCAACTCACAAAGATTCTTTTTTCTCCACATCCTCGTCAACACTTCTTATTTCTTATCTTTTGAATATTAGCCATTCTGACATGTGCAAAGTGATATTTCATTGTGATTTTGATTTGCATTTCATTGATGATTAGTGATGTTAAGCATCTTTTCATGTGTCTTTTGGATGCCACCTTTCCTTTTAACATGGATTTTAATGGCTGGGTTCCTTTCCTTGCAGAGAGTTTACATGAATGGTGATGAAAGGGGTCTACTGGGCCCTCTCATGTATTTGAAGAAATCAAGATAACCAAGGTATCATTGGATACCTCTATAAAAGGGTAAGTCCAAACAGTGCTCCAAATACTAGATAAGTTTTCATGTGTACCTTGAAGAATTTTTACAACTTAGGGCTGTTTCTGGGACTTTACTTATTTAGGTCCTTTTGTGCCCATTGAGAGATGTAAGAGGATATGTGAAGAGGAATTTGACTCTTCGCTGATATTGATGGCTTGCCTCTCTAGTGCAGCTCTAAGAGATTGAATAAGTTCCCTGAAAGACCTGTGTAGCAATGCAGTCCCAGCTGAGGGTCTAGGTGGGATGGAATAGGGGGCTGTGGATCACACTCTTGAGTTCATCCCAACACAACTCCCTCCGGATTCCTGTGTCATTGGAATCTTGATAACAAAATAGTGTCTGGGTTAGAGTGGGTCGATAACTAGTGTAATAAGCATAACCTAGAATGATACCTAGCACTTTAAAGAGAATAAATACATATCTGATGAGTGGATGAACAAAATTTTTCTGAAGAGAAGGAAACTACTCCTATCCTTGAAACCTTTCAATGCTCACCATTCCCTCCTGACTCTCAGACTAGAACCCAAACTCCTTGCAATGATCTGCACCTTGTACAATCTTGGCTCTACTTCCTCTCATCCTCACTCACTCCAAACTAACATTGACCACCTTACTATGCCTCAGAAAAGCCAGCCTCAGTCCCACCTCAGGACCTTAGCACTGGCCTTTTTCTTTGTCAGAAATGCTTTCCCCCCAGATCATCCCGTAGATGACTCATTCACTCCATTCTAGTTTACACCACAATAGCATCTTCTCAGAAAACCCTCTCTGACCAATCAGTCAAAAAATCCACCAACCACTGTTACATACCAACCATTATTCTTGATTCATTTACTCTGCTTAATTTTTCTTTTTTTTTCAGAGAGTACATGCAAAGTGGAGTGAGGGGAAGGCAGACAGAAAGGAGAGAGAGAGACTCTTAAGCCGGTTCCATGCTTAGCACAGAGCCCAACGTGGAGCTCAACCCCACAACCTGAGATAAAACCAAGAGCTGGGTGCTCAACCAGTGGAGACACCCAAGTGCCCCTCTGCTTAAATTTTCTATATAATATTTAATATTACATGAAATTACCTTTAGTCATTTATTTTCCATCTTCCCACTAGATAATAAGCTCCCGGAGAATTAGGGCTTTATTTTGTTCACTGCTTTACCTCTAGTTCCTAAAACATGGCCAGTAGATTATCAATAAATAGTGGTTGAATAAATAAATGGATGAATAAATGGATTTTCTGAGAGACCATTTGTCATGATCTAATTACCTTTTGAATAATAGACCAAAGTTAGGCATGAAATCATGGGTAAGTCATAGAAAGTAATGCAAGAAGAGTCCAAGTTCAACCCCATGGGAAAGGAACTCTTAAGAAAGCCATGAGGTGGTGCAAATCAGAAGTAGAAAATACACTAGCTGTGAATCCTAGCTTGAGTTCTATATGATCTTGAGAGGGTTGGGGTCAATGGAATTTCCATAAATATGTAAAACCATCTGTATTAGTTTCCTGTGGCTGCTGTAACAAGTTACCACAAACTCGGTGACTAAAAACAACAAAAATTTATTCTCTCATGGTTCTGGAGACCAGAAGTCTAAAATCAAGGTATTGGTAGAACTAAACTCTCCCTAAAGCCCCTTCCAGCTTCCAGTAGCTATCAGTACTCCTTGGTTTGTGGCTGTATCCACTCCAATCTCTGCCTCCTTCTTCAGATGGCCTTCTCTGTATCTTTGCTGTCTCCATCAAATATCCTCTGCCTTTCTCTTATAAGAACACTTGTCACTGGATTTAAAGACCACCTGGATAACCCCTCATCTAAAGATCCTTAACCTCATTATATCTACAAAAACCCTTTTTCTAAGTCAGGTAAGAGTCACAGTTTGTGATGATTAGGACAGGGTTAGAAGGTGGATTTATCTTCTGGGTGCAGCCATCATTCAACCCATTACACCTTCCATATTAAGAGTTATTTGATTAGAGGTGGTATAATTGTTTATCAGTATGTATATTTCCCTGGTTTCAGTTATGTGACTCCAAGGAGCTTGGAATCCAAGAAAGAGCCTTCATTTTATGAGTCTCTAGGAAAAAATGTTTAATGTCAGCCATGCCTAGTTTAATACAGTTATTTAAAGTGTTTTGTTTTGTTTTTTAAGGATCTGTGCCCATATCAAGATGCTCTGAAGAATAGCAATTACACTTAGGAATGTCTAGTCTTACAAAATGATGAAAGCTAATTCTAGCATCTTCCATTTTGCCATAATCTTCATGTTAATATTTGAGACCAGAATCCAACTATCTGATGAAAGTGAATTTCTAGTTAACAGATCAAAAACGGGTCTCTTGCATGTTCCCAAAGACCTATCCTTGAAAACAACAATCTTAGATATATCACAAAACTATATATCTGAGCTTCGGACTTCTGACATCCTATCACTATCAAAGCTGAAGATTTTGGTAGTTTCTCATAATAGAATTCAGTATCTTGATATCAGTGCTTTCAAATTCAACCAGGAATTGGAATACTTGGATTTGTCCCACAATGAGTTGGGGAAGATTTCTTGCCATCCTACTGTGAACCTCAAGCACTTAGATCTCTCATTTAATGCATTTGATGATCTGCCCATATGCAAAGAGTTTGGCAACATGTCTCAACTAGAATTTCTGGGATTAAGTGCCACACAGTTACAAAAATCTAGTGTGCTTCCAATTGCTCCTTTGCATATGAGTAAGGTTTTACTGGTCTTAGGAGACACTTATGGGGAAAAAGAAGACCCTGAGAGCCTTCATAACCTTAACACAAAAAGTCTACACATTGTTTTCCCCAGAAGAAAAGAATTCAGTTTTACTTTGGATGTATCAGTCACCACAGCAATAAGTCTGGAACTATCGAATATCAAATGTGTGCTAGATGATAATGGATGTTTTTATTTCCGGAATGTTCTGTTAAAACTTCAAAAGAATTCAAGGTTATCAAATCTTACTTTAAACAACATTGAAACAACTTGGAATTTTTTCATTACGATCCTCCAATTGGTTTGGCATACAAGCATAGAGTATTTCTCAATTTCAAATGTAAAACTACAAGGTTACCCTGACTTAAGATATTTTAATTATTCTGACACTTCACTGAAGGCCTTATCTATACATCACGTGGTCAGTGATGTGTTCAGTTTGCCACAAGGTTATATCTATAAAATCTTTTCAAATATGAACATCCAAAGTTTGACAGTGTCTGGTACACACATGGTCCACATGGTTTGCCCATCCCAAATTAGCCCATTTCTGTATTTGGATTTTTCTAATAATCTCTTAACGGACACGGTTTTTAAAAATTGTAGAAACTTGGCTAAACTGAAGATACTTAATTTACAAATGAATCAATTAAAGGAACTTGCAAGTATAGTTACTATGACCAAGGAGATGAAGTCTCTACAACAATTGGATATTAGCCAGAATTCTCTAAGTTATGATGAAAATGAAAGAAATTGCACTTGGACTGGAAGTTTATTAATTTTAAATATGTCTTCAAATATACTTACTGACTCTGTTTTCAGATGTTTACCTCCCAAGGTCAAGGTACTTGATCTTCACAATAACAGAATAAGGAGCATTCCTAAACCAATCATGAAACTAGAAGATTTGCAAGAACTCAATGTTGCTTCCAATTCTTTAGCCCACCTTCCAGACTGTGGTACTTTTAGCAGCCTTTCTGTACTGATCATCGACTCTAATTCAATTTCCAACCCCGCAGCTGATTTCTTCCAGAGCTGCCAGAAGATTAGGTCCATAAGGGCAGGGAACAATCCATTCCAATGTACATGTGAACTAAGAGAATTTGTCCAAAGTCTAGGCCAAGTATCAAGTGAGGTGGTAGAAGGTTGGCCTGATTCTTATAAGTGTGACTATCCAGAGAACTACAAGGGAACCCCGCTGAAAGACTTTCACGTGTCTCCGTTATCCTGCAACACAACTCTGCTGCTTGTTACCATTGGGGTCACTGTGCTGGTGTTGACTGCTTCT
>JAPYYJ010000152.1:0-18704 GCA_028533885.1 Nasua narica | reverse complement strand
GAAAATAAATTACATTGCCTATCTTTGCTTGTTCAGTATAGGTCCCAAACCCTAGATAATTGCTTTGAAGTAAATACTAGTAGAATACTTGAAGTATAAACAGGTAATACCTGCCTCCTGGCGGGTGCTCACAAGTATTTATTGGATTACTGTTAAAGTTTGTTTAATCTGTATGTGTTCTAGAAGAGAAATGAGCTAGTAGTGTAACAGGCAGCAAAGTATAAGTGAAAATAGTGTGTTTCGAACGTGTTTATCTTTCAATTTTCAGCTGCTCAAGCAGTTCTTCAAGCTGTGCAGCCGTCCAGACAGCACATACTCCTCTCAGTGGCACCACAGTGAGTGAGCGTGTCGTGACTCCGGCCCACAGTCCAGTGCTTGGGATAATTACGGACCATATGTACTACCCTGTAACACTCGATGTTCTTCACCAAGTAGGCTTAACTTAATCCTCTTATTTACCTATAAACTGGAAAAATGATACAGTAGAAAAATAATACTTTGATTTTAATGCTTTAACAGATATTTTCTAAGTTTGGTGCTGTAGTGAAGATAATCACATTGACAAAAAATAACCAGTTTCAAGCTCTTCTTCAGGATGGTGATCCAGTAAATGCTCAACAAGCAAAACTAGTAAGTCTGGAGCATCTCTTTCTTTTTTTTTTTTTTTTTTGTCCTCTTGGATATAGCGATGTTTTTCAGTGGTGGATAAACATACACACACACAAGTATATATAGCTAATGTTATTAATATTGACATAACTTGGCAATACCTTATAGCATTAGATGGCACAAATTGGTGTCCTTTAGATACTATTAGGAAAGCTTAAATTTGTGATAAAGAAGTATTTCTTTTTAAGGATAATTATATGTGTAGTTATCTATAATACAGACTTCTGTTATTTTGCATTTTTTGTTTGACTTAGGTCCAAAGTTTTAAGCTCTTGAGCATATAGCAGGATTAAATTGTGCATGCACACCAGTAAAGATTTTAAATGTTTTCAGTGGGAGTTTCAGAGTAATTTGGCAATCAAGAGAGTTTGGCTAAAGGATATCATCACACATGTGGCTCAGATGTTATAATAGGCTCTCAGTTTATTTAAGACTATAGTATATTTAAAAGTTTTAAGTATAACATAGTATAATATATATAGTATATTATATAATATATATATTGTATATATATAGTATAATATATATAGTATAATATATAACAAAGTATATTAAAAGTTTTAAAGATTTTTTTAAAAAGACGGCATTTTAATAGGTTCCTAGTCTACTTCTTATTTACATTCTTTTTATTTTTTATTGTTACATATGGAGGGCAAGAAACTATTAAAAGAAGTAAAATATGTTCCCACATCATGGCCACCCTTGAAAACTGCATACTATATCTTTGCTTCTAAATGCCTTAATCTTATTTGGTATTGTGTATTGTATTTGCATCTACCGTTGCTCTAGTTCTTTAATTTCTTGGGTCATATTATCTCGTTGTGATTATTATTCTGTTGTTAAACCATGACATATTCATTATTAAACCATTACATGAACTGTCTTTACTTTTCTTCCTTTACCTTCTGTCTTGCCCCTTTTTCTCCCTTTCACTTTCAAACTAATTATGGTGTGTAATACTTCAGTGCTTTCTCTAGATTAAGATAGATTGCATGGAACCTAGACCATTTTTGATTGTTTCATAGTGTTTCCATCCTCAGAATCTCATTTGAGGAGCAAAAATAGCTTCAAGTAGCACAAAATCTGCTCCGTTAATATTGGCATAATTGAAATGGTTTAGCAAGTGCTGTTCTCTGATTTTTTTTTTCTGATATTTTATGCTGTAAACAGAACAGGAATTTTCTTGTGTTACAAGGGGAGGCTAATATTTAAAGTGGCAAAAGATTACTTGACGTAGACATATTTTCAGCCTGTTTTTCTCCAGTATGTTGCTATTTAGTGGTTCTTAAGTTACATTACCTAATCTTACTATATTTTCCTTTTCAGGCATACATTAATACTTGGAATTCTTTTTTCCAAAAATAATGACTTCTCTTTACATGCCCCAGCCCTCCAACTTTGGAGATATTTTATATTTAAAGAGTAGCCAAAATCCATGTGGTATGAGGTTTGATCAGTAGCAGAGAAAATCTAGAAGCCATGATCTTTATAGCTTTATGATCTTTATGGCTTTTGGCACCTTTGCAACATATTTAAATATAGTGCATGTTTTTCTTAATGTGAAATATTTTTTTATCATCTCTCCTGATGCAGAGGGAAGAGTATTTGGTAAAAGACCAATGAAACGGAATTTGATTTGGACTTACACTGCCTTTGGGCTATAATTCAGTGGGGAAAGTAGTTTATATGTGTGTTTTGTCTGAAATAATCTATAATGATCATGACAAAAGATTATGCTTTCATAATGTTATCAGATATTTGAAGTTTTCATTTAACCAATCTTCTATGGACAGATAATAAGCATCAGGTATTTGCAAATATTATATACACTCACTCAGGTCTTTTCTACAAAGATGTACAATTGTAATTCCAAGAGAGCAGGCAATTATTTAGTATTAATTATTAATTATTCTGGTTTCTGAACTCAACTTCATTTCACTATTATTAGAGAAGGAAAAAAGTTTATTTCCCAGACTTGCTTGCCCCATTATCATGTAACCCTGACACCTTGTTAAAACATACAGTCTTGATGACTATAGTAATCTTTCTTCATGCCTGTATCTGGACCGTTGAGAGTATCATATAATCTAGCAATTGTTGCCGGTTGAAATTCATCATCAACTATAACTAGACTAAGCCCTCTCCTTGAAAAATCTTACTCTATTTCTCCAGTCAGCATTCTGCCCCATTTTTCACAATGACTATATCAGAAAATTCTCATTCCACCCAGTCCCTCCTTACTCCCCCTTATGACCTTGCCTCCTGCTTCTCAGGAAAAATAGAAATTATCGGTGGAAACTCCCATCAGCTTTTCTCACAAAATCTACTTCTACCACACCTATCTTTCTCTTTTAATAAAAGGCATAGATATTTCTAAGACTAGTAAACACCAGATCCTATCCTTTTCTGCCCTTCAAGAGACTTTGCACTATCTGTCATCCCCTCTTTCTCTTCTATTTTTTTCTCTGTTGGCTACTTCTCACCAGTGTTTCAAACATCCTTAAATCTCTCTCATTGTATGTGAATTTACCCTGAACTCCACGTAACTCTCCAACTATTCACCTATTCTTCTCCCTTGTCATTTTTTTTAAAGATTTTATTTATTTATTTGACAGAGAGAGAGATCACAAGCAGGCAGAGAGGCAGGCAGAGAGAGAGGGGGAAGCAGGCTCCCCACCGAGCAGAGAGCCCAATGCGGGGCTCGATCCCAGGACCCTGAGATCATGATCCAAGCTGAAGGCAGAGGCTTTAACCCACTGAACCACCCAGGTGCCCCCTCCCTTGTCATTAATAGCCAGATTGACTAAATAAACTCTTGGTTAGTTGTTTATTCTTACCTCCTTTTTGTTTCTCTACCCCCTGCAATTTGGTTTCAACTCCTCTTTACCCAAATTGTTCTTCCCAATGTCACCAGTGATCACTACAATGCTAAATCTCCACAGCATTAGTCAATCCTTATTGTCCCCGTCCTCTAGGGAACACTTGACACTGTGTGCCATTCTCTTAAAATCATCCCTTCTAACACTTCTCACTTAGATATATTCTACCTCTCTGTGTCTTATCATATCCCTCCTTTTCTGCATGGGGGACTTCCATCTATTCCCACAGCTGAATTACACCTTTGTGACTCTGACAGTGCCCATGTGGGGCTCTCCAGCTTCAGATCCTTTCTAAGAGACCCAGACTAGGAGGTTAGTGGACCAGCAGGCACCTTATGACTTAGTGTATTCAGTTCAACTCTTGTAACTTACCCTTCCTGGCCGCCCCTCTCTACTCGCTCCCTCCCCCCAAAAGCCCTGCCTCACCTGTGGTATTCACTGTGGTAGTAAACCTCAGGGTATCAAATTTGACATCAGTAACAAGCCAGAAAACATGGCTTTTATTCCTTTTACTTGCAGCCTATCGCCAAATCTTATTGTCATCCTAAATTTCTGTTGTGTCTATCTTTTTGTCTCCCAGCTCTTACCACTGCCCTAGTCTAAGCCAGGTGCTACTCAAAGTGCTGGTCTCTGATGTTACCAGGAGCTTTTGCCAAAATACAAGTCAGCATACTTCCAGCTTTAATGTGTTTAGTGTGATATTCATACAGATTCTGACATAGACTCCTTTTCTTCAGGCAGATAGGTTTGGGCTGCTAGTCCATGAATCAAAGCTTAAGTAAAGCATTGATCTAAGCCATCATCTCTTAAATCCTTACTTCAGTGGCCTTCTGACTCAGCTCACAACTTTGACTTCTTCCCCCACTCCCATTTTTCCACAGAGTGCTAAGAATGATCTCAGTTTAAAGTCCTATAAAAAATTAAAAAAAAGGGGCGCCTGGGTGGCTCAGTTGGTTGAGCGACTGCCTTCAGCTCGGGTCATGATCCTTGAGTTCCGGGATCGAGTCCCACATCGGGCTCCCAGCTCCACGGGGAGTCTGCTTCGTCCTCTGACCTTCTCTCCTCTCATGCTCTCTCTCACTTTCTCTGTCTCAAATGAATAAATAAAATCTTTAAAAAAAAAAATTAAAAAAAAAATAAAGTCCTATAACTTCCACTCTCAGTGCCCTTCAGTGACTGACTTTTGTCCTTAGTCTAAAGTGCTGTCCTTTTTTTTTAAGATCTCAAGATGGTCTTTTTCTGTAATGGGAGTTGATAATTACTGGTCTAGAGAAAAGTTTGTAATTTTTAGATGCTAAATTATAGCTTTTTGCAAAGTTAAGGGTGTTCTCAAAAAAACTTCTTAATAGCTATTAAACAGTATTTTTATACTTTGTTCATTCATACCAAATAAACATATCTTGGTATAATCATTCTGATTGTTTAGCCATTAAATTGAATTTGTTTTTTTCTATGTGTTTATGATACATAAAATTAGCAAGTAAGCTTTAAAATATTCTTTGAAAGGTATTTTTAAGTGACTTCTGAAACTTGTTCAGAATGGGTTTTGAATGGGTTTTGAATGGGTCACCCATTCAAAATGGTAATTTTATTAAGATTTTTTTTTTAGATTTTATTCATTTACTTGACAAAGAGAGAGAGAGATCACAAGTAGGCAGAGAGACAAGGGAAGCAGGCTCCCCACTGAGCAGAGAGCCTGATGCAGGGCTCGATCCCAGGACCCCGAGATCACGACCTGAGTGAAAGGCAGAGGCTTCAACCCACTGAGCCACCCAGGCACCCCCAAAATGGTAATTTAAAAAAACTTTTTACTATCAGAGTTCAGTCATCATATAGCAATATAGTGAATCCCACATTCTTATCATCTTGATTTAGTTGTTTCTACACTTGTTTTATCTGTTCATTTCTTCTATTGTATTTTTTTCTTCTTCTATTGTATTTTGAAGCAAATCCTTGACATCATGTCATGTCATCTCAAACATCATCATCATATCTTTAAAATAATGACATTTTCTTTTCAAACCATAATATGATTATCATACCCATCAAATTTGACAGTGATTTCTTTTTTTTAATTTTTTTTAAGATTTATTTATTTATTTGACAGAGAGATCACAAGTAGGCAGAGGCAGGCAGAGGGAGAGGGGGAAGCAGGCTCCCTGCTGAGCAGAAAGCCTGACGTGGGGCTTGATCCCAGGACCCTGAGATCATGACCTGAGCCAAAGGCAGAGGCTTAAACCTACTGAGCCACCCAGGTGCCCCGACAGTGATTTCTTAATGTCATTTTAGACCCAATCCATCTTCAAATTTCCCCAGTTGTCTCAAAAAATGTCTTTTAAGAGTCGATTTGTTCAGAATAGGATCCTCTCAAGGACCATAGGTAGAATTTGGTGGTTATTTCTCCTAAGACTCTTATTCTGGGGTCGTCCTCTCCCTTCATGTTTACCCTCCATTCCACTGACTTAATGAAGAAGCCTAGTTATTTTGAGAAAAAATCCTATAGTCTTGATTGCTGTGGCTTTTCTTTGTAGTGTCATCTTAACTTGTTCCTCCATCCATTGGCATTTTTTTTAAAGATTTTATTTATTTATTTGACAGAGAGGAGAGGGATCACAAGTAGGCAGAGAGGCAGGCAGAGAGAGGGAGAAGCAGGCTCCCCGCTGAGCAGGGAGCCTGATGCGGGGCTCAATCCCAGGACCCCGAGATCATGACCTGAGACGAAGGCAGAGGCTTTTTTTTTTTTTAAAGATTTTATTTATTTATTTATTAGGAAAGAGAGAGAGTGAGAGAGAGCAGGTCAGAGTGAGAAGCGGACTCCCCATGGAGCTTGGAGCCTGATGTGGGACTCGATCCCGGGACTCCGGGATCATGACCTGAGCCGAAGGCAGTCGCTCAACCAACTGCGCCACCCAGGGGCCCGAAGGCAGAGGCTTTAACCCACTGAGCCACCCAGGCGCCCCTCCATTGGCATTTTTTATGTAAACCAGAATTCAGCTCCAAAAACTTCATTAGATTTAGGTTCTGTTTCAAACAAGAATACTTTATAGAGAATAAGTATTCTCTTTCAAACAAGAATACGTTATAGGTATTCTTGTGTTTCATATTTTATCTCAGTTGGAAGCATAAAACATCTGGTTATCCCATGTTTAGTGATGCTAAGATGGATTGTGGTTCAGGTGGTGACATTCTGATCCTTCCATTATATTTTTCTGCTAATGGTTTGAGTATCCACCAATGATTCATGCCTTAATTTATTGCATTTGAGAGTTGCAAATGTTGCCTTTCCCCTCTAATTCACATATTTCTCTACATTAATTAGTTGAAAATCTTTATAGAATTTTCCTTCATCAACTAGGTCTGTTTACCTTGTAATATGATTTGTATAGGGCAGTTAAATTGTTGCATTTATTTGTTGGTTTTTGGTGGAAGAAATTGATGACCAGCTTAGTTTTTTTTATTAATTATTTAAACCAGAGTATGAATTGGTACAACCTAGATTCTTCCCAATACTGCTTTAAATCTTAGAAACTGTAGGTTGCCTCCAGGTTCTAGTAGCCCCAGAATGATTTGAGATAGTGACTTTAGTCCAGAGGTGAGTAGTTTTGTTTATTAATGTAATAATTATTTTTTATTTTGGTTTTAGCCAGTGGTCCAAAAGGGGAATGGTTGGTAGATAAGGGACTAAACAGAGTTAACTAAAACTTAGATATGTTTCTCTCAGGAAGGAATTCATCCCCCTAAAATAAAGAACCAAGAAGCAATAGTATTTCCTTACTAAATGCCAATAGAATATAAATCACTTCTCTCTTGTAGCTAATTGTGAGAAAAAATGATCAACAGATAACGTGAATTGTTTCCTCAAAGGATCAAAATCCCTTAGGTGGTGTTTTCCTTGTATCCCTGTGTATGTGCAGTCTGTTCATACTTTTTAAATAAGATTCTATAGGATGTGCAGTTAAAACAAACATCTTTTGTGAAACATTGCTATCTTAATATATGCTATTTTGGTAGAGTGATGAGGAAACTGGAAAGCTAGACTAATTGGAAATTAATTAGTATGTAGCAGTGAGCTCATAGAGCAGTCCTCATATATTTTCTTATATTTAAGTGATGCCTATGTTTTCCCATGTGTGTGTTGAGCAACTGCCTTCGGCTTAGGTTATGATCCTTGAGTTCCAGGATCGAGTCCCACATCGGGTTCCCAGCTCCACGGGGTGTCTGCTTCTTCCTCTAACCTTCTCTCCTCTCATGCTCTCTCTCACTTTCTCTGTCTCTCAAATAAATAAATAAAATATTTTTTAAAAATATTGACGTGTTGAGTTATTATGGAAGATGATATTTATTTTAGATGTGCTTTCTGAAACGTGAATTTTTCAAGTTTCTGACTTAGAAATATCATATTCTTTATGCTTTGCTTTTCCATAGGAAATGGAATTTTGTATATTTAATTTTTTAGCATACTATAGGTATATACCTTAGCCCTAATATTTAATGATTCATTGAAACCAGTTAATTTTCTCTAACTGCTACATTATCAACAAACTATTTTTCTAAATGTTATAAAAATTAACTTTCAGGAACCATCTGGAATGGTCAGCCCTAAGCCATGCAGCCATCGTGCTTAAATTGGTTTTTGTAAACGACTTGTATGTGTTTCATAAAATATGCTTTATTTTAAAATGAGGGCTTCCTGTTTCAGCTGTTCCAGGAGCTCTGAGTCCTTTGGCTATTCCAAATGCTGCTGCAGCTGCTGCTGGCCGAGTGGGTATGCCTGGAGTCTCAGCTGGTGGCCATACAGTCCTGTTGGTTAGCAATTTAAATGAAGAGGTCAGTAAAATAATTTTCTAATGTTTATTCTTTTTTTTTATTTTTTAAAATTTTATTTATTCATTTAACAGAGAGAGAACACAAGCAGGCAGAGAGGCAGGCAGAGGCAGAGAGAGGAGCAGGCTCCCTGCGGAGCAAGGAGCTCGATGTGGGACTCGATTCCAAGACGCTGGGATCATGACCTGAGCCAAAGGCAGTTGCTTAACCACCTGAGCCACCCAGGCGTCCCTCTAATGTTTATTCTTGAACTCCATTTCATTTGTGAAAGTTTCTCATGTTTATTTGTTTTGCACTTGCCTTTCTTTTTCTCTACATGCATTAGTCAAAGTATTTTCTGTATGTTTCTACTTCTGAATAAAATCTATGTACTTGTTTAGGTAATATTTCCTTAGACAGTCATATCTCTTTACATATATATAGGTATATAATTTACATATATTTATTATTATTATTATTATTATTATTTTAACCTAACTACCTATTTTTCCTAAGAAAAATATGGTGAAGTACTATAGTATGGCTTTTTCTTTTTGTTGTTCTCAAAGGCAAATGTGATCTAATTTGCAGATTTAACTGTAAAACAATTTTGTTCTTTGCCTTTTCTAATTATTTGCTTGTTCATTTCATGCTTATGTGTCATTGCATTTTTTTAAATCTTATTTTATTTGAACTACTCTAATACATTTTTCTTTGAAGGTTCTTCCAAAGATCTTTTTTTTTTTTTTAAGCTTTTATTTATTTATTTGACAGAGAAAGAGATCACAAGTAGGCAGAGAGGCAGGCACAGAGAGAGGGGGAAGCAGGCTCCCTGCCGAGCAGAAAGCCCGATGTGGGGCTCGATCCCAGGACCCTGAGATCATGACCTGAGCCAAAGGCAGCAGCCTAACCAACTGAACCACCCAGGTGCCCCTCTTCCAAAGATCTTGACGAGGCACTCTTCCAGTCTTTCTTAGTAATTTTTTCTTTGCAGTTATTAGTCATTGTCTTCTAAAAATATTTTTCAACTTTATCCCCTCGACCTGTTAAATAAAATTTATTGCTGAGTTATTTTCTTTAGTTGTACATTTTATGTCTGGTACATTTTATTTTGATTGATATGAAAGCCGGTATGAAATGTGGGAAGCTCAATGTATCGGTTTTCAGTGTCTAATTTGAATATTTGTTTCATTTTTAATTGGCCTCTGTTAATACAAACATTAAGCTTATTTTATCATTTAATACTATTGTCATTCACAGTTTTGCATGCTAAAATGTTTGAATCAGAGTGCCTTTGTTTTTCTTTTAAGAATCTTGCCTGCATTTCATAACCAGCCATGCTTATGCAGTTAAAGTTCAAAGTTTAAAATTCCTGTGCCTGCTTTCCTTCCCTACGTTGAGATGAAATGCTGTAATCTACTCTTTGATATAGATGTACTTTACCCATATTTGTCTAGGATGACTATATTTTACTGTTTTTCTTGTACAGTACATAAATCAACCATTTTCTGACC
The DNA here is from genome assembly GCA_028533885.1 of Nasua narica. Lineage (NCBI taxonomy): Eukaryota > Metazoa > Chordata > Mammalia > Carnivora > Procyonidae > Nasua > Nasua narica. The sequence continues at coordinate 8,839 of JAPYYJ010000152.1, read as the reverse complement.
AAATTCCTGCATTTCCTATGTACTGACCTGACCTATATTTTATTTTTTTTGTTCCCCAATTCCTTATTTTTTTCTTCTGCATTGCTGTTTCCCTTCCCCATTTCATCCTTTTCTCTTGTGTGTTCACCTTCTCTTTCCTTGTCTTTTCCCAAATGCCCACCCCCTTCCCTGTCTTATCCTTTATTTTCCTTGTCCTTGTCTTCATTCCCTGTCTCCATTCCCTATGTTCATGCTTCTGTGCTTGAACAAATGTTCCTTGGACCAACTTGCCCCAATTAAGCGCCTTGAACAATGATCCGTGATCACCTCACCATTCTGCGGGAACCACCCTTCGTTATGGATGATCTATTCATCTCTGCTCTTCCTCGACTCTTCTCTCTTCTTGTCTTATGCTGCTTTCTCTTCTCTCCTTCTCAAGATGGTTACATCCCAAAGTCTGTTTACCCTCTTCGGTATGATATTGTTAGCAGTATACTTTTATTATTGATTTGATTTTTGTTTCACCTTAATTCTTATTTGTAGCTAGCACTTTGGCTTAAAGTTGAATAGTAAATCTTTTGCTATTTTTCTTTGCTATTTAAAGCTCTCCATAGACACAAAATTTGTTTTAATGCATGCTGATTTATTTTGCATGTTCTTTAATTTAATATCATCCACATAACTTTGAGGGTTTATCAAAAATCATTCTTTTCAAAATTCACTATTCAAAATCTTGATCTTCTTTATTCATTTTGAGAATGATGAGTTTGAATGAGTTATCATGGTGATGTCTGAACGTTTCATTAATATGTCAGAAAAATAATTTTCAGCTGGCTTGCATGTAAAATTAATTCCACTTTTGGATTACCTCTGTGTGGCTCCAAAAAAGGTGTTTATGGAGATGTGCAGCATGTGAAGATTTTGTACAATAAGAAAGACAGTGCTCTGATACAGATGGCTGATGGAAACCAATCACAACTTGGTAAGATTAAACTGCATTAGCTAGACATCTTTAAATGTGAAATCTTAATAAAAACAAATCCCTTTATGACAGTAAGAAACTATTCTTTTTTTATACCCGGGCTCAAAACGTCATGTTAATTTTCATATTTTATTGTATTTATGATGAATGATGAATATGTTTGCATATTCTGCTGTCCTCTTACCAATCCTCAAGTACACTCTAATGGAAAAAGGTTTGGGGTCCAAAATTCTAGTGACAGTTTCACATAATAATGATAGCATTTATATTAAAGATCTTTACTGTTTAATTCCCTGGTTCCTCTATAAAATCAGGATTCTACAGATTATGTGGACAGGTAGCTTCTATTGTAATTATTCTAAGTATTTGTCTAAACTTAGTAACTGAAAGAATCACATGTAAAATGTATTTTAGAGATACCAGGTTTTTACAAAATGAAAAACTTGTGCCACATATACCATTATGAATTCCTTTTGGAATCTTAAAATGTACTTGAGTCAAATTATACATTAAATCTCTACTTAGGTAAATAGACTAATGTATCATTTGCCTTTATATACAAAGTCAGAACATATAAATCTGGAATACAACTGCATATTCACAATGTGATAAGAATGTAAATATCATGTTCTTCACTTATAATTCTGTTCATTGAGATTTAGGGATGATGATGCCTCGCATTGGTTGTTTTCACATTGTTAATTTTGAAATTTGTTATTTTTGATTTGAGTTGATAGTATTTTTTTTTTAAAGATTTTATTTTTTATTTATTTTAACAGAGAGAGAACACAAGCAGGCAGAGGCAGAGAGAGGAGCAGGCTCCCTGCTGAGCAAGGAGCCCTTGTGGGACTCGATCCCAGGACGCCAGGATCGTGACCTGAGCTGAAGGCAGCTGCTTAACCAGCTGAGCCACCCAGGCATCCCGAGTTGATAGTATTTTTGCAATACACGCAGTAAAAGTCATAGTGTGTGACTTTTGGCCTTTATCACAGTGTGATATTTTGGCCTTTGGTAGCAGATAGATGTTTGAATTTCATTATTTCTTATCAGCTATCGTGGTAGCTCAGATAATATATAAAACTATGCATGGGGCTCTCTACTTTTTAAATTCTTCTCTTTCAATAGCTACACGAATGTAAATGGGCTAAATGCACCAATCAAAAGGCACAGGGTATCAGATTGGATTAAAAAAAAACAAGAACCATCAATATGGTGTCCTGGAAGAGACTCATTTTAGACCCAAAGACACTTCCAGATTTAAAGTAAGGGTTGGAAGACCATTTACCATGCTAATGGACATCAAAAGAAAGCCGGGGTGCCAATCCTTATATCATACAAAATAGATTTGACACAGAGGTGGAGAGTTTCAGGAGGGAGGTGGCCCCCTTGACTTGAGGCCCTGGGGTCAGCTAAGGGGAGGACCAGAGCATCTTGCAGGTCCACTTGCATGGCCTGTGTTCCAGCTCCCCCCGGTGGCGGAAAGTTCCATTGCCCCCCTCCCCCTCCCAGGAAGTCTAGAGTTCCCCTGGGACTGCTGCAGGCGTAGAGAGGCGAGGGCAAGGTCTTAGGGAAGAGATCAGTGGCTTTGGAGGGAAAAGAGGGGGGCAGGGGTTCCCAGAGGAACAGGATCTTTCCAGGGGTGTGCTGCATTCTGGCTTGTAGCTCAGTGAAGAGCTCCTAGCCCATTCCTCTGGCTGATTTCTCTGCACTGAGCCTCCCCCTTGGGATGAATGCACTCTCTGCTTCCGCAAGATCCCCTCTGCAGCCAAATGGCTCCCAGCGTCGGGGTCCCTGAGGCCACTGACGTCGCGTCAGCTTGAAATCCCATGGTGGCGGTGGCGGGGTCCCCGAGGCCACTGACGTCATGCCAGCTTGAAATCCCGCGGCGCTGGCACAAGTCTCGCGAGAGCTTGTTCTACTCGCCCAAATGCGTGCCTTGAAGCTGAGGGGAGAGCGGGCAATTCCCATGAGTTTTTTACTCAAATTGATATCAAAACTCGTGAGGATTGCCTGGGAATATCTGGAAAACCACTTCTTTGGTGGGGTCCCCGAGGCAAATGGCTTTGGCCGGAAATCTGGCAGCGCCGGGCCCGGCCCCTCTGGAGCCGCTTTACCTCACAGCAAACGTGCGTCTTTTATCCAAGGTGAGCTCTCTTCAACACAGTCATTTCTAGAATGGGCTCAAAGCCATTTCCTGGTACTAATGGTAAATTGGCAGTTCTTTTAAATAGAAATTTAAGAAAACCTCTTTCCTTTGTAGTCACCACTTTTTAGCTCAAGAAAAACAGCCTGTCTTTCCCGTCTTTTTTGTTTTTCTCTCTCCTTGATGCTTTTTTCCCCCTTGATCTCCTTTCAAGCTCCAAACTGTTTAGGCATGAATGTTGGCTCTGCCCCTTATTAGCTGTGTGACCCAGGGCCAATGACCAAAGGTCTCCTAGCCTCCATTTCCTAGGGCAGAATGGAAATCATGGGAATAGATGTGAAGACTGTCTAGAATATTCCCTATCATTTGCTTAGTGCAGACTCAGTTCATGGTGGGTAATTGCCTTTATTGTGGTTACTGTCATTTCTTTTCTTTTTAAAAAATTATTATTATTATTGTTATTAAAGATTTTATTTATTTACTTGACAGAGAGAGAGAAATCACAAGTAGGCAGAGAGAGAGGAGGAAGCAGTCTCCCTGCTGAGCAGCGAGCCCAATGCGGGGGTGGGGATTGGGGTGGGGGAGTTAATCCCAGGACCCTAAGATCATTACCTGACCCCACGGCAGAGGCTTTAAATCACTGAGCCCCTCAAGCACCCCTGTCATTTCTTTTCAAGATGGTGTCCTGAGATGTCTCGAATGCCTGTTCTTCCCCTGGAAGCTTCCGTGTCCGTTTGGGTGGTGGAGACATGAAGTGGTCGTGACCTCTGTTGTTCTCAGTTCTCTGCTGGGATACCACAGTGAACTCCCTCCTGTTCACTTAGGGAACAAATCCTATGGTCTTGAAACTTCTCAATCTCTCTGGACATTTCTTCTTCACCTCTCCAGTGAGACTGCTGTTGCCTGATACAAATCCTCTTTGATCTCCTCCAGTTTTTGTTGTTGTTGTTGTTTTGTTTTTGTTTTTAGAACATAACGTATGTCTCTATCAATGTGAAATACAAATGAAACTTTTTCTCTGTTACAAAGATAGTGGCTTAGAAAAACCACAAAACCATCACCTCAAGATATCTGAATTTGGTTTTATTAATAAAGTAAATACAATACAGAATGATTCATCAGCCTTCAGCTAAAACCTCAGACACAGCTGTCCACAAGGCTTATGTACCAAACAAAATTCATCCGATACAAGGCTTTGGGTTTCCTGTCTGCCTACCGGGGTTGTGTCCTATTTCTTTCCATGGACAGAGTGGGAAGGCTTCAGGGAAGGTTTTAACATTCACCTATCACCTGTAAAGGTCCTGCTTCCTTCCCCAGAATAGTCGTGAGTTTGGGTTTCTTGGCTTCCAATCTCCCACTTTGATTCACTGGAGTTAGTGATCCAGTGACTAGAAAGAAGTCAGGCTCTGAATCAGTGGAGGCTAACATCTGTTCAGCTTCTAAATCTCGGTGGTTTGACCCAGTACCATTTGGATTCTCCCACTCGGGACAGTGCAGGGCATGGTCTGCAGTGGGTTTTCCTCCATGTCATTATTTAGGGACTGGGATCCTTTCAGTGAGTGGCCTTACCATCTTCAAGACCCTTAAGGTCCTCCCTGGGTCCTCTGCATAGGATTCGCCATGGAAGTTTGTGCAGGAGGTTTGCAAAGGGTGTCCTTGAGGTAGCATGCATGGTCCTGCTCATATTCCATGGAAGAGATCCGTGAAAGATTCAATTTCCTCCAACATTGTTCAGGCTTAGGAATTTAGCAGTGAATTTTTTAAATTAATACTTAGAACTTGCTGAGCTGAAACCTGCACAAGTACACTTAAGTTTTTAACTCATCTCTCTTTTTTATTATTTCAGAAAATTGGACTCTATCCTATATTTATTTACTGGGCTTTTGTGATAACCAGATAGGAACTAATCTTCCCAACTGAGACAAAAGTGATTCAATTAAAAAGGTAAGTACATTTTTCATGTCCGTGTGTGCATATTAGACCTATTAGAAATAGCATTCCTTCCAAAAGCGAATTAAAATTTCCTATGGAAATCTTCCTAGTAATTTTCATTTCTTAGGAAGCTTTTGTTTGCTTTTCCATCCATGTGTTTGCTCTTCCTAGTCTACCATATCGTTTGGGAATGTGCTTTGCAAATCTGCTCCCTAAGATTCTTTGAGGATCATTAGCCATGTGACTTCTGTGGTTTTATGTTTCCCCTCTGGTTGGGAGGAGTAAATACAACAAGAAGGGATTCTGTAAATGCTGATTCGGCTAATGCTAGTCCGATCTAGGTCTGTAGGACAATGTAGGTGAAGAAGACATTCACCCCTTTTTGCCAATCTCACTTGTGCTGCACTGAATTTTACACAGAGGTGGAGAGTTTCACGAAGGAGGTGACCCCCTTGACTTGAGGCCCTGGGGTCAGCTAAGTGGAGGACCGGAGCATCTTCCAGGTCAACTTCCATAGCCTGTGTTCTAGCTCCCCCTGGTGGTGGAAAGTTCCATTGCCCTGCTCCCCCTCCCAGGAAGTCTAGAGTTCCCCCTGGGACTGCTGCAGGACTAGAGAGGCAAGGGCAATGTCTTAGGGAAGAGATCAGTGGCTTTGGAGAGAAAAGAGGAGGGCAGAGGTTCCCAGAGGAACAGGATCTTTGAAGTTATGTTCTGCGTTCTGGGTTTCAGCTCACTGAAGAGGTCTTAGCCCATTCCTCCGTGTGGGTTCTCTGCACTGACCAGCACTTTCATGATGAATACAATCTTTGCATAGGATATTTTAATAGCAATGCCTTTATTCTCAGGAAAACAATATCTTTTCTTTTAAAAAAATTATATTTATTTGACAGAGAGAGAGAGATCACAAGTATGCAGAGAGGCAGGCAGAGAGAGAGAGAGGAGAAAGCAGGCTTCCTGCTGAGCAGAGAGCCCCATGCAGGCTTCTGTCCAAGGACCCTGAGATCATGACCTGAGCCAAAGGAAGACTTTAACCCATTGACCTCCCAGGCATCCAGGAAAAATATATCTCATATAGATAAAAGATATCTTATATTTCATAGTACTTCTTTCATTTTTGAAGTCAGTAGAATAACTTCTTGGTACAGGAACTGCTTGATGGCAACATTCAATATTTTATTTCTGGAGAAAGCTTTGGCGTGTATCAAAGCTCTCATTAGATTGTCTCCTCTATCCTCCTAAAGTTTGGAGCAAAAACCTCCACTCCAGATAAATCTGATAAAATATTGCTTCTCCAGGAAGATCTGTGAGTTTGCTTTATCCATTTGTCTTTGATAGAGGATGTAGTCTTCTCTGCTGCTATTGGAAGTGTTAAGTCCTTTTTTTGCTGACTATGATAGAAAGAGATACATCCAGACATTGAGAATACAGTCTATGTAATTTGAAAACCATTATATCTTATGAAATACTGCTCGGTGTCCATTGTAGTTGTAAATCAAGAGAGGTCTGGTCTCACACTTGATGGCATAGCTGTATGAAATGAATTCATGTTTTTAAGCCTTGACCTTTTAACAGTAGAGGAAATTCTTAAACCTCCCTGGAGGATACATTGTTTTCCTGGAATAGCAATAGTAGGAAATGCATTTTGATGGCCTGTGATGGAAATTAGTATTCCCAATTTTAGAAAGGAGAGAATTTGTCCAGGTAGCTGACTTTCCACTTAAAACTCCATTATGTGAAGTCACATACCGCAAGCCTGCATATGTTATATGCTACTTCTGTGCAGAAAATAAAGCTAAGATGCTGGGTTTTGGGTTAGTCACCATCCCTCTCATAAGCATAGAGAAAACGATGCCATCAGAATCAGTGACATACAAGAAAAACTGTATTAATGGCCATTTTATCAAGATGTCTCTGTCTTGATATCTATGTACAGATGTCTAGGTCTCACAGAACTTCTGTTTCTGTCTTTCATCATAGTAAAATATTCATTCTAGCAACTGATAACTGTGATCTCTCTCTGTCAAATAGATCTCTCTCTGTGTCAAAAAATCTTTTTAAAAAATATTTTATTTATTTATTTGACAGAGGGAGAGATCACAAGAAGACAGAGAGGCAGGCAGAGAGAGAGGAGGGAAGCAGGCTCCCTGCTGAGCAGACGTGAGGCTCGATCCCAGGGCCCTGAGATCATGACCTGAGCTGAAGGCAGAAAATTTAACCCTTTGAGCCACACAGGCGCCCCTAAATAAATAAAATCTTTTTTTTTTTTTTTAAGATTTTGCTTATTTATTTGAGAGACAGAGAAAGTGAGAGAGCACGAGAGGAGAGAAGGTTAGAGGAAGAAGCAGACTCCCCGTGGAGCTGGGAGCCCATGTGGGACTCAATCCCGGAACTCAAGGATCATGACCTGAGCTGAAGGCAGTTGCTCAACCAACAGAGCCACCCAGGCGCCCATAAATAAAATAAAATAAAAAAAATCAATCACATAGGTAAAGTATCCCAATTTGAAGTCACTCCCTTGTGGAGCAATGAAGAAACCACTCACCTTGCTTCAAAACATTTCCCCTTTTGGGGCGCCTGAGTGGCTCAGTGGGTTAAAGCCTCTGCCTTCGGGTCGGGTCATAATCTCAGGGTCCTGGGATCGGTCCTGGGATCGAGCCCCTCATAGGGCTGCGAATAATGAATAAATAAAAAAAAAACAAAACAAAAAACAAAAAAACATTTCCCCCTTTTTTTTTTTTTTTGTTTTGTACTGGTGATTAAGGTATTTGTGTGGTATCACCTTTTTTTTTTTAAGATTTTACTTATTTATTTGACAGAAAGAGAGATCACAAGTAGGCAGAGAGGCAGGCAGAGAGAGAGGGGGAAGCAGGCTCCATGCTGAGCAGAGAGCTCCATGCCAGGCTTGATCCCATGACCCCAAGATCATCACCTGAGCCGAAGGCAGAGGCTTTCACCCACTGAGCCACCCAGGCGCCCTTGTGTGGCATCATCTATTTGCTGGGCTTCAAGACATCTTATGACAAGTTGTAATTTTCAAATCCCATGGAAGTATTTACATCTGAAGCCAAACTGAAGGAAACAGTTTGTTTTTAAGAATTGATCCCAGCAACTCTTCTACCAAGCTGGTCTTGGGATGAACCCAAAGGTTCCAATCAAATGGAGTTTGGCATTTCTCAGCTGTTGCTTCTTTTGAAAAACTGCTGAGAGTTCGAGACAGTCAATGTTCACCTACTCAAATGATGATCAATGTTCTGGATACTAGCACTTTTCAGTCGGTGTTACTCCTCCAAGATTCGGTGTTTCTCTCTTTCCTCTGCTACTCTCCAAGTCCTCAATTTGGTGCTTTTAGCCGCAAGAGCAGCACAAAGGCCAAGGGTAGAATGGGATTCAATATGTAGCCTTTGTAGCAGATAACGCTCCACTGAAACCCTCAAGGAAGGGTTGGAAAGGTAATGATTTAAGTTTCTGCAATATGGGGTTTAGAATATTCTCTATTTGTGGGACTGAATATAAAGAAACATTGAATTAGGGGCGCCCGGGTTGTTCAGTGGGTTAAAGCCTCTGCCATCTGCTCAGGTCGTGATCTCAGGGTCTTGGGATGGAGCCCTGTATGGGGCTCTGTGCTCAGCAGGGAGACTGTTTCACCCCGCCCCCCCCCCGCCTACTTGTGGTCTCTCTGTCAAACAAATAAATAAAATCTGTAAAAAAATCTATAAAAGCATAATATAAGCAAGACAGTTTAATGACCATCTTATTCTAATGTGAATTAATCATCTGCAAATTGGCACGTTTTAGGTTTACGG
>JAPYYJ010001519.1:0-14069 GCA_028533885.1 Nasua narica | reverse complement strand
TATCAGCTCGAGTGATCCCACTTTGCTTTTACCTCTCCACTGCTGTCTTCTGCTCTCGGAGAGATCCCGGGGTTAGAAATCTTTCTCCTCAGGGTGATTTCATGGGTGTTCAGCGTGTTCTGGTAGATTTCCAGCTCACTTTTGGGGACCGGTTGCTGCAGGATCTCTTACTTCTCCGCCATCTTGCCCCCTCCTCCTATCAATCTATTTTTTTTGCATTGTTTTCCTAACTCTGACAATCTTCTAATTTCTATCTCTGAATTCTTATTTCCTCTTTCATCTCTTTTATTTCCTTAAAAGGACTAAAATGATATTGTCAAAAATATATCTTTTTTTCTGGGAATATAATCATTTCTCATTATTGCTCTTCTTCGTGTTTTGCATAAAATTTTTACCTTTATTTATTCAACTTTGTCATGGGTTCCATGTTGTCTTACATTGTTATTTACTCACTCTTAAATGAGATCAAGTATTCCCAGGCCTGACCAAATGCCTTGAATGAATTCTTTCGGTGTCTGTCCTTTCACTGTTTATCTTAATGTTTGTAAAGTCCTCCTATGATCTTAAGGTGATATATCATACACACACACACACATACATATACACACATGTACATAATATATATATAGTGTACATATATATATATTATGTACATTTTTAAAATTTACATCTATCTATCCATCTATCATCTATCTATCATCTATCCATTTATCTATTATCTACCATCATACTGTAAAACTCTGGGAAATAAATTCATGCCAAACATTTTCATTAGGGGGCCCTCTTTTTGCCTGATTTTTCTCTCTCACTGCCCTAGGAATGATCTTTCCAAATCTAGTATAATATAGAATAAATTTTTACATTCTATCCACTAATGTGGAAAATAAGCATTTTTTTTTCCTAACAGCATCTTGGCAAGCTCAGAAGCTTATATTTTTGCTGATGATAGTATAAAACAAAGCCAAAAGTTAACAACAAACATTAAAACCTTTCAGTTGAAAACGACATCTTAGTTGCTTTTCAGGTTTGAGACAGTTTCATAGGATCTGAGGCTCTTTTTTCAAGTTCTCTCTCTTTATACTCTCTTTATATATACCAGACAACCTCTTCTGATCTGGTCTCCCTTTTGCTCACACATTACTCTCTATTTTGGAGGTTTGCCTATATGGATTATCAGAAAGGAATTACAGCCTTCTGGTTTCTATTTGGGTTGCTACTGGAAGCCTAGAAAGTTAAGGGAGAAAGAAGAGTGAAATTGAGGATATTTATTCATCTGGTCTCTTCTTGCTAGACCACCTTGGCCCATTACATCTCCAAGAGTAGCCCTCTACAACAGATCATCTTCCAGACTGTGGTAACAGCTCCATTCTCATGCTCCTTCAGGTCTGAAGAATAATGAAGATATTGCCAGCTCTAAAACGCTGCACTATTCCCTCTACTTTTCCTACATCCAGCCAGTATCTTGGCACATAGCTCTATTTATTTATTGATTGATGTATGTATTTACTTATACTGAAGTATAACTGACATATAACTTTATATTAGTTTCAGGTGTACCACATAATTATTCAATATTTATATTACATAGTTCTTTTTAAACTGTCCTTTAATTACCCAATTTGAAAGTGTAATCTTCATCTGCTGAGTCCCTGGCTGTTACAGGTAAATTATTTTTTCTCCAAAACTAAGTCTCAGAATAGGGTGATTATCAAGTATCCTTATGGTGAAGTGGAAAGGATGCCACCACTATTGGGCTGACTTCTGAATTCTTACTTCCTTAGTGGAATGATTATTTGATCCATCTGGTAACTGCTTATTTTGCTATAATATGTTACTCAGCTCTTTAACTGATAAAATTTGGGATCTGGTCTGTAACCAGAGTGGAGTGTATGGGCTACACCAACCCAGATCTAACCCTCCATTTTTTTGAAATAGAATTTATTTTTTTATAGCAGTTTTAGTTTCACAACAAAATTGAGAGGAAAAATACAGAGATTTCCTATATACTCTCTGCCTTCTCACATGCATGACCTCCCATGTGATCAACATCCCCCATCAGACTGGTACAATTATAACAACTGATGACCCTACACTGACACATCTTCATTACCCAAAGTCCACAGTTTAAATCAAGGTTCACTCTTGGTATTGTACATTCTAAGGTGTTGAGGGTTTAATTAAGCTACTGCATAACACTGCTCTTTCGGCATCCACTTCTGTGTGGCCAAGTCACCTGTAGGGGCCTTGAACTGCCATGAGACCCTCTGTTGAGCACATGACATAGATAATTGCCATAGTGTCACAGGTTCTGATATGACTCTCAAACTTCCCTTGTGAGAAGCACTTTCCCTTGCCTCCTAGGGCCTTCCTTACATAAGATCCCTGCAAAGCTTCCCAAAAACTGGCTCTTTTTAAGTTTGAACTGACCAATCTGGCCTCAGCCCAGGAATCCCAAAGCACCTTAACCACAGACCTTAATAAAGGCATGTACCCAAGATCCTGCCCCACTCTCCCTGCCTGCACCCTGCCTTAACTTCATGTGGCCCTTCAAGGTGTGCTATGTACCTTCTCCAGTACCTGTGAGTAACAAAATACTCCTTTTCACTTCTCCTTATGGTCTTTTGTTGAACACTGGCTCACCATCCAAGGTCTCAGGGTTCCACTTAATAAATGTTACTTTAACAAAGTCACAACATAAGGATTTGGACAAATATATAACGGCATAGACAAATATCCTGTTTCTGATCATCCCTCCATCCCTCTTAGCCCCTGGAAACCACAGATCATTTTACTGTTTTGCGGGTTTTCCTGTAGTTGGAATCATATAGTGTGTAGCTCTTTCAAACTGGCATCTTTCACTTAGAGAAAACTTAAAAGCATATTACTAGGTCTTGTCATAGCTTGATAGCACATTTCTTTTTAGTTCTGAAAAATACTTCATTTTCTGGATGTACTAGTTTATTTATCCATTCACCTAGTGAAGGACTTCTCGGTTGCTTCCCACTTTTGCAATTATAACTAATGCTTCTATAAACATCTGTGTATAGGTTTTGGTATGGGAATGGGTTTTTTTTACCCCTTTGGGAAGGCAAAATGCCAAGGAATGTGATTGCTGGATCATATGGTAAGAGTATGTTTAGTTTCATAAGAAAGCACCAAACTGTACTCCAAAGTGGGTATACCATCTTGCATTCCCACAAGCAGTTAAAGTTTCTGTTGTTCTACCATCCTCACCACCATTTAGTGTTGTCAGTGTTCTGGATTATGGTCATTCTAGTAGTTGTATAGTACTATCCTATTGTTGTTTTAATTTGCATTTCCCTAATGACATATGATATGGAGCATTTTTTAATATGTTTTGTTTTGTTTGCCATCTGTACATCTTCTGTAGCCAAATATCTGTTAAGGTCTTAGGCCATTTTTTAATTGGGTTGTTTTCCCTTTTCATTCTATTGACAGTGTCTCTTGAAAAGCAGAAATTTTTAATTTTAATTAAGTCCAGCTTATCAATTATTTTTACATGGATTGTACCTTTAATGGTAATTCTAAAAAGTCATTACACCCAAAGTGATCTACATATTTTCCTAAATTATCTTCTATATGTTTTATAACTTTGAATTTACATGTTCTATAATCTATTTTGAGTTAATTTGTAAAAGCTGTAAGGTCTATGTCTAGATTCATCTTTTTGCATACAGATATCCTTTCTCCATTGTATTCCTTTACCCTTTTGTTCAAGATCAGTTGAATATATTTATGTGGGTCTGTTTTTGGGTTCTCTACTTAGTTCTGTTAATTTGTCTGTTCTTTCACCAATATCACACTGTCTTGATTACTATAGTTTTATAGTAAATCCTGAAGTCCACTGTCCAACATTGTTCTTCTTCAGTATTCTCTTGGCTATACTGTCTTTTGACTGTTCATATAAACTTTAGAATCAGTTTGATAATATTATTTGCCTAAATTTTGCTTGGGATTAGCTTGAATCTATAGTACAAATAGATAAATCCCAATTGTGGCCCAGGATTATTTTGATCCATTGTTGGATGTGATTTGCTAATATTTTGTTGAAGATTTTTGTATCTATATTCATGAGAGATATAGGTCTATATTTTCTTTTCTTGTAAAGTCTGACTAGTTTGGTATTAGAGTAGTACTGGCTTCATAGAATGAGTTAGGAAGTATCCCCTCTGTTGTTTTCCTTTAAAGGAGATGGTAGATAATTGATATAATTTGTTATTTTTTTAAAGATTTATTTATTTCTTACAGAGAGAAAGAGAGAGCCCATGTGCTGGAGGGAAAGAGAGTCTCAAGCAGACTCCATATTGGGGTGCAGAGCTCTATGCAGGGCTCTATCTCATGACCCTGAGATCACTAATGAGCCCAAACCAAGAGTTTCACACTTAACCAACTATGCCACCAAGGTGCTCCAATATAATTTATTTATGAGTTGTTTTGTGGAATTCTCCAGTGAACCTATCTGGACCTGGACTTTCTGTTTTGTAAGGTTATTATTTAATCAATTTCTTTAGTTCATATAAGTCTATTCAGATTTTCTACTCCTTCTTGTGTGAGTTTCGGCAAATTGTGTCTTTCAAGGATTGGTCCATCCCATCTAGGTTATCAAATATGTGGGGGTAAGTGTTGTTTAAAAATGTCCTTTTTTATCCATTTAATGTCCATAGGAACTGTGATTATAGCTCCTCTCTCATTTCTGAAATTAGTAGTTTGAGTTCTCTTCCTTTTTCTTCCCCAGTAGTCTGTCTATAGGATTATTGATTTTATTGATCTCTTCAAAGAACCAATTTTTTATTTCATTTATGTTCTCTATTCATTTTCTGTTTTCAATTTCATGGATTTCTGCTGTAACTTTTATCATTTATTTTCTTCTGCTTCCATCAAATTTAATTTGCTCTTATTTCCCTAGTTTCCTAAGGTGGACACTTAGATCATTTACTTTTAGATCTTTTTTCTCTCCAAATATATTCATTTAATGCTATGAATCTCCCTCTAAGCACTATATTTGCTACATCCCACAAATTTTGATAAATTGTGTTTTCCTCTCCATTTAGTTCAAAATATTTTACATTTTTCTTCAGATTTCTATTTTGACTAGTGTTATTTAGAAATATGTGGCTTAATCTCCAAATATCTTGGGTTTTCCATCCATCTTTCTGTTACTGATTTCTAGTTGAATTCTATTGTGCTTGGAGAATGGACATGTGTACATTTCTATTCTCTCAAATTTCTTAATGCATTTTTTATGGCTCCGAATGGGTTCTACCTTGGTGAATGTTATATGTGAACTTGCAAAGAATATGTATTCTGTTGTTGGATAAAGTAGTCTACAGATGTCCATTATGTCCAGTTGATTGATGATGCTATTGAGCTCAACTATGTCCTCACTGATTTTCTGCCTGTTGGATATGTCCATTTCTGATAGAAAATTGTTGTAGTCTCTAAATATAATAGTGAATTCATCTATTTCTATCAGTGTTTACCTCAATCATTTTGACATGTGAAGTATTGTTATATCTTCTTGGAGAATTGACCCTTTTATCATTATGAAACATCCCTCTCTCTTTATCCCTTATAATATTCCTTGCTCCATCTGAATTTAATATAGCTACCCTTTTTTATTAGTATTAGGATGGTGTGTTTTTCTCCATCCATTTAATCTATATGTGTTTTTACATTTAAAGTGGATTTCTTGTAGACAATATATAGCCTTATTTTTTATTCACTCTGACAATTTCTTTGCTTTTAGATTCAATTTTAATGCTTTTAGACTAGTAACATTCTAAATGATTATTGATAAAGTTGGATCAATGTTACCATATTTGTTACTATTTTTATTTGTTGCCTTCGTTCTTTCTGTTTTGTCTTTCACTTTCCCCTGACTTTTGTGGTCTTAATTGAGCATTTTATATAAATTCATTATATCTCCCTTCTTAGTATATCAGGTATATTTCCTTTTTTAAAGAAAACTTTTTTTTTAGTGATTTCTCTAGAGTTTGCAATAAACATTTAAACTAATCCAAATCTATTTTTAAATAACACTATATTGCTTTCCTGGTAGTGAGAGTACCTTATGAAAAAACAATCCTAATTTCTCTCTTGTCCCTTGTGTCATTATTATCATTCATTTTACTTACTCATAAGATACAAAGCATATATTCATACATAAGTACATACATAAGTATATAAAATTGAATAAGTTGTTGCTATTATTATTTTGAACAAGTTGTTAGTATTAGATCAGTTAAGAATAAGAAATATATTTTATTTTCCCTTCACTTATTGCTTTTCTGATGCTCTTCTTTTCTTTACATAGATCTGTTTCTAATCTATGTTATACTTCTTTTAACATTTCTTGTAATGCAGATCTACTACTAAATTTTTTTTTCAATCTTTGAAAAGAAATAGAAAAAAAATTAGTAGTAGAAATCTTTTTTCTTTTCCTTCATTTTTTTACAGGATAATTTCACAGAACACAGGATTCTTGCTTTGGATGTGTGTGTGTGTGTCTATGTGTGCACACTTCTCTCAACTGTTTAAAATTTCACTCCCTTTCTTTTTGCTTATATGGTTTCTAAACAGAAGCTGGATATAATTCTTATATTTGCTCAGTTATAGATGAAATGTGTTTCCCCTCTGGCTTCTTTAAAGATTTTTTCTTTATCTTTGGCTTTCTGTAGTTATAAGTTATGGCCAGGTGTAGATTTTTGGCATTTATCCAGCTTGATGTCCTCAGAGCTTTCTCAGTCTGTGGTGTGATATATGACGTTAGTTTGGGGAAATTTTTAGTTGATATTGTTTCAAAAATTTCTTCTTTTCCTTTTTGTTTATTTTCCTTCTGGTATTCCTGTTACATGTACATTACACATTTTGTAGCAGTCCCACAGTTCTTCAACATTCTATTATTTCTTTTTCAGTATGTTTTTCTCTTTGCTTTTCAGTTTTGGAGAGTTTTGTTAATATATCCTCATGTTCAGAGATTCTTTTCTCAGCCATGTCCAATCTACTAATAAGCCCATCTAAGGCATTCTACAGATCTGCTAGTGTTTTTTTATCTCTAGTACTTCTTTTTGGTTCTTAGGATTTCCATGTCTCTCTTCACATTTCCCTACCTGTTCTTGCATAATGTATATTTTATCCATTAGAGCCCTCAGCATAGTTATCATTGTTTTTGTTTTTTTAATTCCCAATGTAATAACTCTAATATCTCTGCCGTGTCTGAGTCTTTTTCTAATGCTCACTTGGTGTCTTCAAACTGTGTTTTTTATCCTTTAGTAACCTCTGTAATTGTTTCTTTATCACTGAACATGACATGCTTGTTAAAAGGAACTGCTATAAATAGACCTTTATTAATGTGGTGGTGAGATGTAGAGGTAAGGAAAGTGTTCATAGTCCATTGATTAAGTCTAAGTTTGTTTTTAAGCCTACACCATTGGACTGTGAACTCTGCAAGTGCTTTTCTCCCCTGTCTGTACGTGGGGCAGAAAGTCTAGACTTGGCTGGAGTTAGGTATATCTCCCATCTCAAATGGAAGGTTATTAACGCTGGCTGGAGTTGATTATTTCCCTTCTCCCAAGTCAGTTGGGCTCTGATAAAACCACAGCAGGTTAGGTTCTGGTTAAATAGTCTTTCCTGAGGGCAGCCTCTGCTAAGAATAGGATGCTCTGGATTTTTTTCAAAATTGTTTCTTTTTTTTCTCTCCTTGCTGGAAGCATGAGATTTTTCACCAATGTTCACAATGAATCTAGTAGAATTCCAGGATATAATTCACAAAAGTATTAGAACCATCAGATGACAGGTTCCCTTGGAGTATTTACTCCTCACTGAGTCAACAATAAGTTGCCAATTACATTTCAAGTTTCCTACCCTGGCACTGGTTCCCATTGATTTTTTTCTCTCAGCTCAGCCAAGCTGTAATTCTTTGTATATGCCTGTTTGTCTCTCTAACTTGCGAAGAGCAGTTTGCCCTGTGACTTCACTTCTCTTAGTCACCTAAGAAGAATTGTTATTTTTCAGTCTATTCAGTTTGTTTTTACTTCTTGGTAGGATGTAACAGTGACCTCCAAGTTTCTTACGTGCTGGTACTGGCTCTTGTGTGCTATGGAGTTTGGCTTTTTCAGCAAGGCAAACACCTCTGGGTCTCAGCCATCCTCCATCCAGTCTCTGGCTAATAAGAGTCATTTCATAACTTGTTATAGAGTATCTCATCTTTAGCCAGAATGGCTCTTTCCAGGCTTGCTATCTCTTTTCAGTGACTTTTCTAATTCAGCTCTGTGTAGTGTACAGAACACTAAGAGTCAGTCTAAAGTTCAGAGGAGCTAAGAAATCCATATTTGATGGAGATCTTTGACTTAGTGACTATATATTTATCCCTATCCATTTCTAAACCACTGAGTGAGAGGCACAATCTTACTCTAGTCCCATGATGAATGCAAGGATTTTTCTAATGGGCTTCAGTATTCCTGGGCTTCAATAGCTGAATCTATATTTCACAGAAGTGTATATTTGAACAGCCTCCACTCCAACCCATTTCTGAGATTATAATGATGAAAAGTATACATGAAACTAGTATTTCATGGGAGAAGAAATCTAAAATGTCATTGGATTCATGTATAGTTTTTGAAAGGATATATATTATATTGGTTTCTACATGACTTGCCCTCTGCTCTAGTTAACCATCAGGTCCATGTACAGTCAGTTTTTTTTGTTATTTTATTAGCCAATTTGGAGTAAATTAAAATTTTCTCATTTAGCTGAGATTATATCTTTTATTTAGGAGCTTTCCTACAGAGAGTTTTTGTGCTATGATAGGAAGAAATTTATTCAGGGGTAATACCTGTTGCTTGCAGGCTCTGTTGTTATGGGTGCATATATTTTTGTTCCTCTATTTTTCTAAAATGTGTTGAATTTTTTTTTTTTTTTGAGAGAGAGAGAGAGTGAGAGAGAGAGTGAGACCCCTTTACTGGGCTCTGTGCTCAGCTTGGAGTCTGCTTGAGATTCTCTCTCTCCCTCTGCCTCTTCCTCCAATCACTCTCTTTCTCTCAAATAAATAAATAGATAAATAAATAAAATATTTTTTAAAAGAGTATGATTTAATAATGTCTAATATTTGAAAGGCATCTATTGACATATTAGGCAATCTGCCATTTAAGGAAGTACAACGTGCGCATGATTTTCCCCCATGCAATCCCATACAAAAACTCAAAGTTGGCTTCATGAACCATATGAAATAATTTAGCTCCTTCAAAGTAATTTTATTTTTTAAATCTTCTTACTAAATTCTAAAAAGGGTTATCTCTGTTTAAAGCTGTGATCACGGGGTTCTGCCAACTATTCTACTAAAACCCTTTCTAAAATATTATTACTAATAATCTTGTAAATAAGAATTAACCAAAGGTTTTATTTAATTCAATTCCTCAACCTTCTCCATTCATTAGCCTCCTCCCTTTACTGGTTTCTATCACTAGGCTCATAGTGAGATGAAATAATAAAGAAATATTATTCTTCCATGTTCACCACATATAACACTACTTCATTTGCCTTTAGAACTCACACTGTTTGCTTCATGAATTTAATGTATCTTATATACATTTCTGGCAGGTGTTAAAAAATTCTACTCCCTGCTTATAGAAAAGTCGTGTTTCACAGCTAGAAATGGGATGGAAATGGAGGGTTATATTTCACTGGAACAAATACATGTTTAAGCTAGTAATTACCATTTATAGTGCTGTCCTTAAAATGTCTAACAGCTCCTAGGCTTGCCTGCACCAATCATGCTAATTCTCAGACAAGAATTTCCAAATGATAATAAACCTTATAAATCTTTCAAAGTGATCACAAAGAGTATCTTTGTGAAACTATAAAAAACATTAAATTGTCAATGATAATACTTTGTGCATGGACATATCTTAAACTCATGGAACTTTATCATTTAGCAACAGGAACTCAATATGCCACATAAGTAGCAAGCACTGTGTAATTATCCCCATTATGAAAGGGGACAAAGTACAGAAAAATGAAGCAGCTACCAAGAGGCCATACAAAGAGAACTCATGTATTTCCCAAAGAGTTTTCTGTTTGTTGTGAAAAAGACAGTGATGAAAGAAATTAGTAATTATTGAGTGCTTACCAGGTGCATTTGTGATACCTGGTTATCTTTGGCATCTTGATTTTATTCTCAATGCCCTGTTACAATATATTTCATTATATTGTAATGTCATGAGTACATATTATTACTTTCAAATCTCAAATTTAGTGCATGTCTTATGATAAGAAATTTTATATTCCATTAAACCTTATAGTGCCAAAAAAGTTTTCCCATTCCTCCTTTCTCCTGAATTTTACTCTTTTGGTGATTGATAAAGATGAAATTCTCATAATGACTTATTTGTTCAGTAATGTCTGGAACTCAATCATATGACAAGGATGGCTAATAGTTACCTAGCTCTTATATTTATGGGGCTTAGTTCTCCTATCTGTAAGTTGAAGATATTTGGTTAAGTGTATTCCCAGGACTCACTCCAGTCCAATATTCAACAGTTTATAACTGTGTTCTTCTAGTCATTATCCCCCTTCTATATGGAAGCTTCCCAATCAAAAAAGGAAAAGCAGTATTACTCTGTCTTGCACACTTTAATTCCTCCTTCTTCCTTTTCATAAAGAACCAAATTTCTCCTCAAATGACAAGACTAGTTTTATTTAATAATATGTTAAATCAAAAAATTCCAGTAACACAGGTAACTTCTGCAACCCTTTCAAACCACTTAAACCAACAATGGGAAAAGAGTGGTTTCTTAAAGTGATATTGGGCAAGACAAAAGTGTATCTCACTCACTCTACTTTGGCAAGTGAAACAGAAAAGGAGGTTTATTTTATTGAATGTCAATAGTTACAATTTAGCATAATTATTATATAATAGGGAATATTTGCTTTGGAAAGAGATGAACTAAATTCCCATGTGTACAGGAGATAGTATTTGCCCTAAAATAATCCAAATCTATAGTTTCAACAAGGTGCTACCTACTAGAATTTTACCCTGATAATAATTTCAAATTTCATTCCTAAAACATAAAAGAAGTAATAAGATAACAGTCATTTATAGGCACCAATTCTTTTAATGAATATATCAAAATTTTTATTGTAGTTAGTAACATAACACTACTTTAGAAAAAGCCATTGCTTTATCCAATTTCACCATTCCCTTTGTACCACAACTTAAATTTCTCTTTGTAAAACCCAGATATTTTCAGAGAACACTTCAGAATAATATCATATATTCTTCTTTAGTACCTTGGGCATTTTGTAAATATGATTTCATTTTGTGGTTTTCTTTTCCCCTTTAAATATTGATGCTTAATTTATCAATAAGTAAGTAAGCAAAAACCTTTTCCAAACTTTTGGCCAGAATATCTGGCTTCAGGGAATAGTTTTCTATTTTACTGATATTCAAACAATTTACTTTGTGTTAAAGCTGCAAAACAGTTCAGCCTGTAATAATTTATAATAAAGAATGTATGCTAACTGCTGATGAATTTATCAATGACAAAATTATATGATGTGCCTTCTAAAAGAACGTGTCTATTGTTCAGTACAGGTTAACTCAATAAATAAAAAAGGAAACAAAATAAATTATACATATATTCCTGTTTCACACTGAGAGGTTGTTATATAAATGGACCAAAGAAGGCCCTTGTATATTGGCCTAAATGGATATGGATGCATATTGCTTATGTCTTCATGGCAGACAGGACTATTGAGCCAAAGCTTACTGGTGCCAAAATAAAATTCAAATATATATATATATATAAATATATATATATATATATCCAATTAACATGAATTATGGCACAAACTCCTCCAGTCTAGTTCTTATCTTTATACAAACACACACACACACACATACGAGTTTACCTGTTATACATATATACATATTTTTTCCTCTGAATATATGGAAATTATATAAGTGACACACACACAGGAGTGCAGGTGGTTTACAAGGGAAAAAACAAACAGCACTGAATGACATTAAATGAAAATTAAAAATTAAATCCTCCTCATCCTATTCTACCCCCACCACTAGAGTTAGCCTTCTTTACATAATTCTGTTTTTAGTTATTCAGTGGTTACCAAGATAATTCTAAATAATTAAGTCTATAGTCATTTCTTGAATACCACCATTGCATGGTTACCAATGAGTTTCCTTCGTTATTATGCTTTCAATTTCATGTATGTAACTCAATCTGGCTTAAAACATATGTATTATTATTTTATTTCACATAGCTTCATGATTTTATGGTTTCACAGTCCTCAAGATTAATTATTTCAGAGGCTCAGTTATATGATCAAGAACTCAGATTTTCCTAATCTATTTACCTAACCACTAAGTTTATTTCATTTTTAGACACAGCACATTGATTACTCAGGTTTTAGTCCTCAAAATAGTTCACATAAAATACAGAGGAAAAAGAAAGGTCATCTTGTCATATCATCTCTTTTAGGAGTGAAACTATTCTCACAAAACCCTGAATAGTTTTCCTTTTACTACTCATCAGTCGGAATTAAGTGATATGCTCATTCTTAAACTGACTACTGTGAAAAATAATTGGTTTATACTTTGACTAATCACACTTTCCTGGATGTGACAGTGGAGTCAGCTTCTTCTGAGATGCATGGCTTCAAGGACAATGTGAATACCTGAACAGTACTGACACTTGATTAGGAAGTGAAACAATGGCAATTGGCAGTGTTGGTAATCAACATTATTACAGATTCCAATATAACAGCAGAGAGTAGCATAGTTACACTCTCTCCTCCTATTGATCTTTAATTTTTAAAACATTTTATTCTGAAGTAAATTTAGAAAAAAAGATTGCAGAAATTGTACAGGGAGTTCCCATACACACTCCATTCATTTTCCTCTAACATTAACAACTTCCATAACCACAGTACAACTACCAAAACTAAAAACATAACATCAGTAAGATACTGTTACCTAAACTATGCTATCTTTAATTTGGTTAATTATATTTTGTAGTTTGTCTATTTGGTTTTTCCAAAATTTTAAGTGGGATATCTTGACCTTTCTTTACTGTTTCATGAACTTCAATCCGTGTCTCTTAATTACTTACTATGTAAGAATAAAAATGTAATGCTCTCATTCTAGCATCTGTTTTTCCACTTCACCAGTCTCCTTCACTACTACCTTCTATGCTATTGCTTTTACATTGACATGGTTTATAATATGCTGTACTCGACTTGTAATTAAGTCTTTTGTTTTTTGTTTTATTTTGTTGGTCATAGAGAGATGCTAGATGGGCAATTTTAATTTTAAAAGTTATAACAACTCCAACTATAATTTTAAATTTCTTGGCCAATATTTATTCTAGTTATAAGTTGTTGTTTGAAGAAAAAAATATATTTTTTTGGTACCAGTTAGAAAAGTTCACTCCATTAAACTTTCCAAATTTATGATAAAGAGATTGTTAAACAGGACCATTTGAACCAGATATCTGTATACTTTGCTTAGTTGTTTTTTTGACACAATAATCTTCCTATTATCTCTATTTGCTAAATTTGCTGGTACTCCCTCTTATATCCCATATCTTAGAATCAGTTTTCCTCAATATTCACTTGAGTTTTCTCTTCTCTTATAAATTTATCCTTGGGTCATTTTAGCCAATCTCAAGGATTCATACATCATCTAGTTGCTGACTCCAAAATTATCTCCACCTAGACCTGTCCTCTGAGCCCCATCTTATACACATTCACTTCATCACTTCACATTTATCTTAACCTTTCCATATCCCAAACTAAATTCTTGATTGATTAAATAAAAACAGCTGTTTCACCTTCTAACACATAGTCATTCCTATCCCAATAAATTCTTACCTTCTGAATGACCCCACACATCCAATTAAGCACAAATCAATAAATTTTGCCAATTTTATCTCCAAAATATATACTAACTTATTCCATTTTTATCCATCTTCCCGGGCATCTGCCTAATTCAAGCCAGAATTATCTCTTCTGCTGCCTACACCCACTCTGTCATA
>JAPYYJ010001518.1:0-14070 GCA_028533885.1 Nasua narica | reverse complement strand
ATTCTTTCAAAAAACCAACTTCTGGGTTCATTGATGTGTTCTACTGTTTCTTTAGTTTCTAACTCATTGATCTCTACTCTAATCTTGATTATTTCCCTTCTTGTATGTGGGGCTGAGCTCTCTGGAAACTGGTTTCTGTCTTTCACCCTCTGAAGGTTTTTGGCCTTTTGTAGCTTTTTCACCTTTTCAGAGAGTCCAAGCAAAGAATCTGCCCAGAAGCACTCAGACCTCAATGTCACAGAGAAGCCTGAGTCTCTGCTCCCCTCTGTGTGGTCCAGAACACACACTCCCCTCCGTAAAATTCTCACAGTGCAGCCTGTCTGAGGTGGTGCGCGACCCCATCCGTCTTTCTGCAGCTCCACGAGTGGTAACCGGAGTGGTTAGGCCGCCTGCCCGCATTCTCTCTGGGGCTGGCTGGGATCGCTCAGACCCAGCGGGCTGCGAATGTTGTGGTCACGGGCACACCCAGAGAAAAGCTGCTGCTCCTAGACCACAGCAGACTCTCTAAAGGCGTTTGCAGGTGCGTGCCCAGCCCACAGAATGTTGCAGAGTGTAGTAAGCTGCAGGTTCAGGCACCGCGGCCTGGATCCCGCCACCAGTCTCACTTTGGGGCACTCCTTCCTGGAAGCCTGGGCCCAGGCCAGTGCCCACGACCACCCCTTTCCACTAGTTGCTCCTCAGAACCTTTTGCTCTTTTTAAGTATTTTTAACTGGACTCTACATTAATGCTGGTCCCCCACCACCGGGCACTTTCTTTTGGGGTATTACTGTCCTTGGATGCTTCTGGTGGTTCCCTCCCCCTTTTGTTTATCCTCCGATATCGGTTCGAGTGTTCCTACTTTGCTTTTACCTCTCCACTGCTGTCTTCTGCTCTCGGAGAGATCCAGGAGTGAGAAATCTTGCTCCTCAGGGTGATTTCATGGGTGTTCAGCGTGTTCTGGTAGATATCCAGCTCACTTTTGGGGACAGGTTGCAACAGGATCTCCTACTTCTCCGCCATCTTGTCCCCCTCCTCTACCCCCTCACTTTAAACCTGGAGGTGTCTTTGGGTCTAAGATGAGTTTCTTGTAGACAGCATATCAATGGGTCTTGTTTTTCTAATCCATTCTGATACTTTTTTTTTTTTAAAGATTTACTTTATTTATTTGACAGAGAGAGAGAGAGATCACAAGTAAGCAGAGAGGCAGGCAGAGAGAGGGAAGCAGGCTCCCTGCTGAGCAGAAAGCCCAATGCAGGGCTCGATCCCAGGACTTGGAGATCATGACCTGAGCCGAAGGCAGAAGCTTTAATCCACTGAGCCTGAGCCAAAGGCAGAGGCCTTAATCCACTGAGCACCCAGGCGCCCCTACTCTGTGTCTTTTGATTGGGGCATTTAGCCCATTTACATTCAGGGTAACTTTTGACAGATAGTAATTTAGTGGCATTGTATTGCCTGTAACGTGACTGTTACTGTATATTGTCTGTGTTCCTTTCTGGTCTATGTTCCTTTTAGGCTCTCTCCTTGCTTAGAGGACCCCTTTCAATATTTCCTGTAGCGCTGGTTTGGTGTTTGCAAATTCTTTCAGTTTTTGTTTGTCCTGGAAGCTTTTTATCTCTCCATCTATTTTCAATGACAGCCTAGCTGGATATAGTACTCTTGGCTGCATATTTTTCTCATTTAGTGCTCTGAATATATCATGCCAGTCCTTTCTGGCCTGCCAGGTCTCTGTGGATAGGTCTGCTGCCAATCTAATATTTCTGCTTTTGTATGCTACAGACTTCTTGTCCTGAGCTGCTTTCAGGATTTTCTTTGTCACTAAAACTTGTATGTTTTACTATTAGATGATGGGGTGTAGACCTATTTTTATTGATTATTCAGGGGGGGTTCTCTGTACCTCCTGGATTTTGATGCTTGTTCCCTTCACCAGATTAGGGAAATTATGTACAATAATTTGCTCCAATATACCTTCTGCCCCTCTATTTCTTCTTCTTCTGGGATCACAATTATTCTACTATTGTTGCGTCTTATGGTATCACTTATCTCTCAAATTCTCCCCTTGTGGTCCAGTAGTTGTTTGTCTCTCTTTTTCTCAGCTTCTTTATTCTCCATCATTTGGTCTTCTATATCACTAATTCTCTCTTCTGCTTCATTTATTCTAGCAATAAGAGCCTCCATTTTTTTATTGTACCTCATTCATAGCTTTTTTGATTTCAACTTGGTTAGATTTTAGTTCTTCTATTTCCCCAGAAAGGTATTTTATTTCTCCAGAAAGGGATTCTCTAATATCTTCTATGCTTTTTTCAAGCCCAGATAGCACCTTGATAATTGTCATTTTG
The DNA here is from genome assembly GCA_028533885.1 of Nasua narica. NCBI lineage: Eukaryota > Metazoa > Chordata > Mammalia > Carnivora > Procyonidae > Nasua > Nasua narica. Next base: position 11,754 of record JAPYYJ010001518.1, on the reverse strand, counting down.
AACTCTATTTCTGACATATTACTAATGTCCATATTGATTAGGTCCCTAGTTGTTGGTACTGCCTCTTGTTCTTTTTTTTTTTTTTTTTTTTTTTTGGGGGGTGAATTTTTCTGCCTTGTCATTTTATCTAAATAAGAATAGGTGAATGAGAGAGCAAAATACTTCCGGAAAGTGGTCTATTTTCTGCTCCTAGAATTGTTGTTCTTCCTTTCTTCTATCTCCTGTTGAGTTACCAGGTGTTTAGAATGGTTTGATAACTATCCAGCTGAACTTCTGGGATTCGACACTATCTCAACCTCCTAATCCTCTGCCATCCTGCTTCTCCAATCCAACATGTGTTGTTTCTTGTGGTTTTTTATTTTAGCCATTCTGACAGGTATGAGGCAATATCTCATTGTAGTTTTGATTTGCATTTACCTGATATGAGTGATGTTCAACATCTTTTCCTGTGTCTGTTGGCCACCTGTATGTTTCCTGTTTCTTCTTTAGAGAAATGTCTGTTCACGTTTTCTGCCTATTTTTTAATTTGATTATTTGGTTTTTTTATATGTTGTGTAAGTTCTTTATATTTTTTGAATACTAATCCTTTATCAGATGAGCCATTTGCAAATACCTTTTCCCATTTAGTAGGTTGTCTTTTAGTTTTGTTGATAGTTTCCTCTGCTATGCATAAATTTTTATTTTGATGTAGTCCCAATATGTTATTTTTGCTTTTCTTTCCCTTGCCTGAGGAGACATAGTTGGAAAAATGTTGCTATAGCCAATGCCAGAAGAATTATTGTCTACATTCTCTCTGGGATTTTTATGGTTTCAGGTCTCACATATAGGTCCTTAATCCATTTTGAGTTTATTTGTGTGTGTAGTGTAAGTGATTTAGTTTCACTATTTTACATGTAGCTATCCAGTTTTCCCAACACCATTTGTTGAAGAGACTTTTTCCCATTGCATATTCTTATTGCCTTTGTTGAAGATCAGTTGACCAATAATTGTGGGTTTCTGGGGTCTCCATTCTATTCCATTGATCTATGTGTCTGTTTTTGTGCCGATACCCTATGGTTTTGATTACTACAGCTTTGTAGTGTATCTTGCAATCAGGAATTGTAATACCTCTGTTTTTGTTCTATTTCAAGATTGCTTTGGCTATTCTGGGTCTTTTGTGGTTCCATACAAATTTTAGGATTGCTAGTTCTATGAAAAATGCTCTTGTTATTTTAATTGGGATTGCATTAAATCTGTAGATTGCTTTGGGTAGTGCAGACATCTTAATAATAATCTCTCAATCCATAAGCATGGAATATCTTTCTATTTGTTTATGTCATCTTCAATTACTTTCATCAGTGTTCAATAGTTTTCAGAGTACAGAATCTTCCTTGGTTAAGTCTATTCCTAGGTTATTTTATTTTATTTTATTTTTTGGTGTAGTTGTAAAAGGGACTGTTCTCTCTCTCTCTCTTTTTAAGATTTAGTTATTTATTTTAAGAGAGAGAACACATGCACGTGTGAGAGCATGATCATGGGTCAGGGTGGTGATGCGAGGAGGAGGTAGTTTGGACAGAGGGAGAAGAAGAGGGAGAAAAGACTCCCCACTGAGCACAGGCTGACATGGGGCTCATTCTCATGACCCTGAGATCATAACCTGAGCCAAAATCAACAGTCAGACATTTAACTGACAGCCACCCAAGCACCCTGGGATTGTTTTCTTAATTTCTTTCTGCTTCTTCATTATTGGTCTACATAAATGTAATAGATTTCTGTACATTGATTTTTGTATCCTGTGACTTTACTGAATTCATACGTTAGTTCTAGTAATTTTTTGGTGGAGTCGTTAGGGTTTTCTATATATAAATGTCAATGCAAATAGTGAAAATTTAACTTTTTCCTTGCCCATCTGGATGCCTTTTCTTTCTGTGTATGATTAGTGTGGCTGGGAGTTCCAGTACTATGTTGAATGAAAGTAATGGGAGTGGTATTTTAGTTTCTGCTAATGTGGCTCTTACAAAGTTTAAAATTGCACATACAGATTGCACTGTCTTTCAATGGGACAGAACTGACCTACATGAAATTGGGGAAAATGTGTGAGAAACGGTCTCTTTCTAGTCTTTAGTCCTAAAATGCCTCAGCCTAATTAAAGATAATAAGCATCAGTAAATATTCCTCAATTTGGATTTAATCAATAGGTCAGATTTTTCTCAAACACTTCTGGAATTGTTTGTTAAATGTAAAAATACTTTTATATATTTTACAACCTACTAGGTAGTACCTGTTTTCATTTCAAACATTATTGTCTCCTTTGCTAGACAGCAAGCTCCTTAAGACTTGAGACCAAGTCTTTTCCCTCTATGTATCCTTAACACTGGCTTGTCTGAACAAGTGTTAGGCACTCAATAAGTCCTTGATGGTTAATTTCCAGAAGCCCTTCTGTGTAAAAGCTGAAAAACAACCGGTCTGTGAAAAGTGTTTTATTTGAAAAGCTAGGCTTTCATTCTTTGTTGCTGCTAGATTGACTAGAAATGGAAAAACCAGTATTTGCTGTTCTTGTCTAGAAATTTGTTGCTGCTTTAGAGCCTGTGAACTATAAAACTTCTACTGAAATCAAAGCCAAGGTGTAAAGGTAGATAATTGGATAATAAAGGAGACCTAATAAAGGTCTATACTCTGGACTTTCTGTTTAAAATGTTTACAGATTATGGGACACCTGGGTGGCTCAGTTGGTTAGGTGTCTGCCTTCAGTTCAGGTCATGATCTCAGGGTCCTGGGATGGAGCCCTGCATCAGGCTCCCTGCTCAGCAGGGAGTCTGCTTCTCCCTCTCCTTCTGTGATCTCACAACTTTCATTCTCTCTCAAATAGATAAATGAAAATCTTTACAAATAAATTAAAAAATAAAATGTTTACAGATTTAACTACTCACATTTACCATTCCTCTTTCCTAAAACATCACTATATTCCAGAAAAGAGATAAAGACAAACACCTGTGAGGATAAAAAGAATAGGAAACAGCAGACAAAGATAGCAGGTTCAGAACTTAGAGATACGCGGAGATGGGGCAACTGACATGGCAAATCATAAAGTAGAAAGCTAACTATATGAGGAGCAAAGCCAAGAAGCAAGAGGGTTTATGGTAAAGAACCCCTAAAGTCTCATAAATTGGAGGTTCCAGAGACCTCTGAAGTATGGTAGGTACAGGAAAGAAGAGAATGGTTGAAAGTCTGCATAGGGAGACTTGAGTTTCCTTTCCTCACTATCTCCTTTTCAGAGGAGAATGTGTTTACCTGATATTATACAAAAAAACAGCAAGTCTTGGCTTAATAACCCTATAATAACTCCAACCATGCATGTAACCATGCATGTACACATGTGAACTGCTTCTGGAACAGAACATAATCTTAAACATGAAATTACAGCTAAGAATCAGAAGACATTTAAGAAAATCCTGAATATAAAAGACCAATATTAAACAGAAATAAATCTGACAAAGAGACAAAGCATAAGAGAAGAAAATTTACCCCCACATACTCAAAACTAAGATGCAAAAGAGAAGTTTCCTTCTCCAGAAAACAAGAAGAGGAAGCTATAAAAAGGAACATCAGCTTTTTTTTTTTTTTTTTTTTTAAGTTTATAACTTTCAAGGTACAGAGAAGATTCTAAGATCTCTCAGCAAAGGAAAAACAGTCACCTGAAAGGCTCGGTAATCAGAATTTCATCGGATTTCTCAATCACGATACAGGAAGCTGCCATGTAGATGACAATGTGGAAGACAATGGGGTGACACTTTCAGAGTCTTCAGGAACAAGATGCATACTGCATTGCTAGATGCAGCTAAACTATAAAATGATAGCAGTGGTAGGAAAAGAAACATTTCCAGATATATCAGGTCTCAAATTATCTTGCAAGAACTCTTAGGAAATCAATGCAAGATATCTGACACCAAAATGAAGGTACAGTCCAGGATGGAGGAAAACTGAGCTCCCAGAAGGCAGGTGCTCTACCCAGCAGAGTAGGGAACAGAATTCTCTGGCCAGTGGAGAAGGAACAATTCCAGGATGAACACTGTACAACAGATTCAAACAGGATGACAACGAGCTCCAGAAGAAGATAACACTGGGTATGTTTTAACATACAGAGATGAAGTTTACTCTTCTAGTGCAAAGTTTGGCATGAATGATTGATAGGTACAGTAGAAATTCAGCAAAAAAAATTAAATGGAGCAATTGGTAAGTTCAGGCAAAACAAAGTTTAATCATCGCAGGAACTGGATGACTCAGCTCTGAATAATAAGGTAAACACTGAATAATGATTTAACCAAAAGGATGACACAACTATTCAGGGGTCAGGGAAGTGTGTGTGCTAGGGGAAGAGCATAAGACAGCAATTCTTATTTGTCAGGTAGTTTTTTAAATAGATACTAACATTGAAGAATTAGTAAATATCAGTAGATAATCTGATACTTATATCAATAAATAATAGAAATATGCTATTTAGAAATCAGTAGATAGGGGCACCTGGGTAGCTCAGTTGGTTAAGCATCTGCCTTTGGCTCAGGTTGTGATCCCAGGGTCCTGGGATTGAGCCCCAGGTGGGGCTCCCTGCTCAGCAGGGAGTCTGCTTCTCCCTCTACCCTTCCCCTTGCGTGTCAAATAAAATCTCTCTCTCTGTCAAATAAAATCTTTCCAAAAAAAAAAAAAAAAGAAATCAGTAGATAAATTCCAGTATATATACTCCCAAAAAACTTCATAGTGATTGCTTCCAAGAAATCACCCTGGAAAATGAGAAGTATGGAGGATAAGAGACTCTTGGTTTCATTATTGTGACTATTTGTCTCTCAGCTATGTATATGCATTGAATTTTCTTTAAAAAAAAAAAAAAACTAAAATTGACTTTTTAAGATGTTATTTATGTGACAGATCACAAGTAAACAGAGGCAGGCAGAGAGAGAAGGGAAAGCAGGCTCCCTGCTGAGCAGAGAGCCTGATGCAGGGCTCAATCCCAGGACCCTGAAATCATGACCTGAGCCAAAGGCAGAGGCTTCAGCCCACTGAGCCACTCAGGCACCCCTAAAGTTTACTCTTTTTAAGTAAAAAAAGAGTAAATTATTCTTCAACAGTTTTGAAATCATATATGTGTCTCACTAAAATGTGACCCCACTCCTTGGCTCCTTGGGGTCCCAGCTTCATCAGTTTAATCCTGAACATGACCCATGCTCCTGGTGCTGGGAGAAATGCTTTCCTGATATGCACTTACGGAATCTTTACAACAACCATATGAGGAAGTTCACCGAAATTCTCTTTTCAAATAAAATAGAGAATCTGAATGGAATTAAAAAAAAAAAAAGTACCCAGCATTCCTTGGAGCTAATGGTGATGCAGTGACATATTTCTGGCCAAGAAGATGTAAACAGAAGTCTGCAGATGCCTTATCTTCCTTGTAGCAGGAACACAGATTGCTTCAGCCTTCTTGAAACGAGGAACATACAAGCCACACACAGAGAATGAAGGCAGGAAAAAGCCTAGCTCACTGACCTTCTTAGTGAGCCACCAAGCCATTCACGAGAATCTACCTCCAGACTTCTTAGGTGAGGAAAATAAAAGTGTTTAAAAATACTTGAGCCACTCTAGTAAGACTTCTATTGCAAACCCAGTACATATAGGCTCCAAGCTTCTTCTCTTTCCCAGATCCTGTTGCCCCTCAGATGCCAAATTGAAACCATCAGGGAAGCAGAGTGTGGTTCCAAGTACAGATTTCCCCCTCAGAGATGTTCTTTCACATTTCTCTCTGAAGGTACATGAAGGTGGGAGGCTCCTGAGAAAGTGCTGGTGAACTGCAAAGTCACAAAAGCAGCCAACTTCCTGAGGCATGAGTCATTATTTCCTTGGCTGGGTGGGCTAATCAATGGAAACTTTCCTTTTGAAGCCTGTTGCTTGGATCCCTTAAGATGGCAGAATGGCATGAGGATAGCTGTAGCCCAGAGTTAAGCAGGAATCACCACAGGCCTTTTTCTTTTTCATTTTTAAAGTTAACTTATTTTGGTATAAGTAACAGGAATGATATTAAAGAGTAAAGAAAAAAAATCACCTCTAACACAAATATTTTCATCTTTAGTTTTGAGTTTAGAGTCCAGGTACTCACGTATTCTTACTTTTTTTTTTTTTAAAGATTTTTATTTATTTATTAGGAAAGAGAGAGAGTATGAGAAGGGAGAAGGTCAGAGTGAGAAGCGGACTCCCCATGGAGCTGGGAGCCCGACGTGGGACTCGATCCCGGGACTCCGGGATCGTGACCTGAGCCGAAGGCAGTTGCTTAACCAACTGAGCCACCCAGGCGCCCTGTATTTTTACTTTTTATCACTGTAATCATATATACGACTTTGCACTTTGCCTTAACATTATCACAACAAACCATAAAAGTTTTTCCATACTCTTCATTTTAAAAACATATTCTTTTAATAAATACCTACTATGTGATAGGCAGTAATGTGAAAACTACAGACTGAATAATATTTCATCAAGTAGATGTATCATGGTTTATTCAACCATTCCACTAAGAATGGATATTTAGTTCTTTTCCAGTTTTTCCTTTGTAGATAAAAGATAATGCTGTGATCATCTTCACAGGCTAAGCTTTTGGCTTCTGATAATTAGCTCCAATTGTGAGTAGTGAGATTACTGATCAAAGAGTAAGGATATCTGAAGGCTCTTAACCATAAATATTTTCGATGGGGACCTCAACTACCTTCACCAGAGTTGCTCTGTGCTTTCTTCAGGTCAGCATCTTTTGAACCAAAATCTCAAATGGTTATGCCTTTGATTAGAAGAACCCAAGTTACGTGTCTTTGTTGTAGAAGTGAGGAAGGTTGGAGAAGTAATTTCTACCTTGAGACACCGAGATACATGGGGGAAAGTTCCAACATAGAAATGTGTTTAAAAAGTATTAGGCCCTGGGTGGCACCTGGGTCACTCAGTGAGTTAAGCATCCAACTTGATTTCAGCTTAGGTCATGATCTCAGGCTCCTGGGATTAAGCCTCACATTGGGCTCCCTTCTCAGCGGGGAGTGCTTCTCTCACTCTCTCTCCCTGCCCATGGACCCATTCATGTGCATGCTTTCTTGCTCTCTCTCAAATAATCTTTAAAAAATAAAATAACAAGTACTAGCCAGCCCAAACTCATGCTATCTTTTCTCATGACTGAATTGACTAGGCCAGTTCTCCCAATTGATCCTACAATATGGCTTCATCTTTTACCACTCAACTGAAACTATTCTTAGGAAGGTACCACTTGACCTTATATCCACCAAATCTACTGGCCACATTTTAGCCGTTCTCTTGCCAAGTGCCCTAAGTTTACTTTGGTAATTCCTTCTCCTCTCTGAAACTTAATGCTTTGGTTCCCGTAGCATTATACTTGATGAGTTCTCTTTCTTCGTATCAGACAGTTCCTTCTTGGTCTCCTTTTTGATCTTCCTGCACTGATTCCCAAATATGGGTATTCCTTGATGTTTCACATGTAACTGTATCTCTCACCTCTGGAGATAATTTTCTCAAGCAATATCAATCTCTCTCAATTTAACTACCACCTTGTATCAGTCAGGTTTTGGATAGGAAAAAAGAAACCACTTCGTATATGTCAAATTATAAAGCGCTTAAAAACAGGAAGCAACCTTGGAAGGACTATGGATAGTGAAGGTCAGAGGAGCCACCACAGATGTTCCCAGAGGTCATTTTGGCTCTCCTGATTTGCATGGGTAGTTCTAAAGAGCTCTCCTACAGGCTGCTTTGAACCTCACATCTCCCCTTTATCTGCCTACAGTTGGCTCTGGGAAGTAATGGCCTCTTCTCTTTTGTCTTTCAACTCTCTGGTACATCCTGTCTTAAATCTGCACTTTCTAGAGCAAGAGTATCCAGTCATAGAATCCCCAGAAAAGTTGAGATTCATTGTGTTTGGACTCCTCTAGATACACATTCAATTCTAAACCAATGCCCAGCTCTCTGGGTGACACAAATGACTTGTCTGTGTTCATTAGTACATGCCATGCTCCTAAGCTCAAGGTGATTGGCTTAACCTAAGTCACATGCTCTACACCCATGAAGCCACAGGTGGAATCAACTTCCCAGAAACAAATAGATCTCAGTTGAAATCAAAGTCTCTTGGAGAGGGGGAAGAAGGAAAAGAGGAATCCTCAGGTGTCCACTGTCCCACCCTACTTCCACTGTCTTCACTTTCTCCTGCAAAACCACAGGAGTCTTGTCATAACCAGTAGTTCCTTCCCTACTCCATGCTTCTCACTACAGCCAGTCACTTATACAACATGTAAATCCAACCCTGTCACTTCTGTCCCCTTCACCTAATTCCAGATAAAGTGCCTGTGATCTGGTCCCATTTACCTTATGCTCATCTCTAATCCCAGCCTCACATTTTATGCTCCAGTAGCATCCAAATACAACATGCCTGGCACTGTGCCAGGCATGCGGTATGTTCTCTACCAGTGCTTACCGAGTAAGTAAATAAATGAATAAATGCAATGAGAGGAGAGTATTGATTTTCATTCTAAAAGAAAACTAAGGCTAAGGTAGACTTCTGCTTCTTTTTGTATCTCACTTCCCTCCCATCCTGCGCAGGGGCTCTATGCACAGTGGGTGTTCAAAGATGCTTGTTAGTTGACAAAATTAGCACATTCATTTTACCACCCAAGAAAGAGCTCCATTGAATTTTGATTCCTGGCAATTTAAAAAGATTTTCTGGGTGTTATAATTATTGGCCCATTGTAGGAAAAAAAGTGGGTGAAAGAACTCATTAGCTCATTAAAATACAATGAAAGGAACATAATTAAAACATTTAGGCAATTTCTGGTTCACAGAAAATGAATAATCAAGAGGTACAAAACAAACTCTTCACCAGTCCATGGCTGCAGCGGGCGACACTTCCGGCTTTCCTTTAACACTGTCAACTGACTGGCTCAGAGCCCTCTCCTGTACCCCTCCTCATAAGAGAATGGGTTTTAATGAACTTTATTCTTAGCCCAGAGCCTAGAAGTAGGGGTGCATAGAACTTGGCATGGAAGCCCTTGAAAACCTAAAGGGGAGATCTGGGCTTTCCTACCTCTGTCCCTGCTCTTAGAAGTTTGATTTTTGTCCCAAAAACTGTACTGGTCACTATGATCAGCACCTTACACATACCCTACTGAGTCCCCACAGATAAGATCCATGTAATTCTCTTTCATGGATGAGACTAAGGCTCACAACTATGCCCAAAGTCACACAGGCCACTGATAGAGTCAGAATGCACTTTAACAGTTTTAACGAGACTCTCAGCAGCCCCTGCTTTTAAGCACTATGCAAACCTGAATAATCAGAGAATTCTCCCTCTGTGGTTTCAGTAGCATTTGGCCCCCGCAGGGCCTAGAATGGGAGGATTCAGTCTGCCCCACACGTCCCTCAACAGTAGGCACAGCAGCCAGCTCTCTGCACATTGGATGGGTGGCTGATGTCACTTCTGTTGTTCTCACAACCCCACTCCTTGAAGCTTTCACTCTCACTCCTCCTGCTGCCCTGTCATTTCTTTACTCCCTCATGTCTCTTCACCCTGCCCCCCCCCCCACAAGTTCCCAGCGATCACCAAATGTCCTTGAGTTCCTCCTAGTGACATGGAATCTCTAGAGATCTGATGACACAGAAGGAACGAAAGTGTCTCATCTGAAGATGCTCAGAGGAAGAACATGGGATTATAAACCTCTGGCAGCAAAACCCAGAGAGAAGTAACTGTCAGGCAGGTAGACTGGGACCAAGAAATTGGAACAAGTCTGATTTCGACTTTTTTTTTCTTCAGTGTTCCAAGATTCATTTTCCATGCACCACACCCAGTGCTCCATGCAATACGTGCCCTCCTCAATACCCACCGGCAGGCTCACCCACCCCCCACACCCCTACCCTCCAAAACCCTCAGTCTGTTGCTCAGAGTCCACAGTCTCTCATGGTTCATTTCCCTTTCCGATTTTCCCCAATGCACCCTTCCTTTCCCTCTGACAATGTCTTCCATGTTTTTCCTGATGCTCCACACATAAGTGAAACCATATAATAACTGACACTCTCTGCTTGACTTATTTCACTCAGCATAATCTCTTCCAGTCTTATCCATGTTAATACAAAAGCTGGGTATTCATCCTTTCTGATGGAGGCATAATATTCCATTGTATATATGGACCATATCTTCTTTATCCATTCATCTGTTGAAGGGCATCTTGGCTCTTTCCACAGTTTGGCTATTGTGGACATTGCTGCTATGAACATTGGGGTACATGTGGCCCTTCTTTGTACTGCATCTGCATCTTTTGGTAAATACCCAGTAGTGCAATTGCAAGGTCATAGGGTAGCTCTATTTTTAATTTCTTGAGGAATCACCACACTGTTTTCCAAAGTGGCTGCACCAACTTGCATTCCCACCAATAGTGGAAGAGGGTTCCCCTCTCTCCACATCATCTCCATTTGTTGTTTATTCTCTTATTGATTTTGGCCATTCTAACTGGTGTAAGGTGGTATCTCAGTGTGGTTTTGATTTGAATCTCCCTGATAGATAAAGATGATGAACATTTTTTCATGTGTCTGTTAGCCATTTGTATATCTTTCTTGGAGAAGTGTCTTTTTATGTCTTCTGCCCATTTTTTGATGTGATTATCTGTTTTGTGAGTGTTGAGTTTGAGGAGTTCTTTATAGATCTCAGATATCAGACCTTTGTCTGTAATGTCATTTGTGAATATCTTCTCCCATTCTGTGGGTTGCCTGTTTGTTTTGTTGACTTGTTTCCTTCACTGTGCAGAAGCTTTTTATCTTGATGAAGTCCCAAAAGTTCATTTTCGCTTTTGTTTCCTTTGCCTTTGGAGACATGTCCTGAAAGAAGTTGCTGTGGCTAATGTCGAAGAGGTTATTGCTTATGTTCTTCTCTAGGATTTTGATAGATTCCTGCCTCATATTGAGGTCTTTTATCCATTTTGAGTATATTTTTGTGTATGGCATAAGAGAATGGTCAAGTTTCATTCTTCTATATAAAGCTGTCCAATTTTCCCACCACCGTTTATTGAAGAGACTGTCTTTATTCCACTGGATATTTTCTCCTGTTTTGTCAAAGATTATTTGACCATTGAATTGTGGGCCCATATCTGGGGCTCCCTACTCTTTCCCACTGGTCTATGTATCTGTTTTTGTGCCAATACCATGCTGTCTTGGTGATCATAGCTTTGTAGTAAAGCTTGAAATCAGGCAATGTGATGCCCCAGCTTTGTTTTTCTTTTTCAACATTTCCTTAGCGATTCGGGGTCTTTTCTGGTTCCATACAAATTTTAGGATTGTTTTTTCCAGCCCGTTGAAAAATGCCAGTGGAATTTTGATTGGGATGGCGTTAAAAGTATAGATTGCTCTGGGCAGTATAGACATTTTAACAATGTTTATTCCGATCCATGAGCATGGAATGCTTTTCCACCTTTATGTGTCTTCTTCAATTTCTTTCATGAGCCTTCTGTAGTTCCTCGAGTACAGATCCTTTACCTCTTTGGTTAGGTTTATTCCCGGGTATCTTATGGTTCTTGGTGCTACAGTAAATGGAATCGATTCTCTAATTTCCCTTTCCATATTTTCATTGTTAATATACAGGAAAGCAATTTTTGTGCATTGATTTTGTATCCTGACACATTACCGAACTGCTGTATGAGTTCTAGTAGTTTGGGGGTGGAGTCTTTTGGGTTTTCCATATAAAGTATCATGTCACCTGCA